>ARYC01019096.1:0-26908 GCA_000711775.1 Oxytricha trifallax | reverse complement strand
AATATATAACTTTTTATCAGGAATAACTAAAATAATAATTTAATTTTTATAAAAATAATTAAATTATTCAACAGTTACAACCTAATATTTATAAATTGCAAAACATATTATAATATTCTTCAGAACTTATGATACTGGCAACAATATCTATGGTAAAAATCTAATATTTGAAAGAACAAGCAATAATATCTATCAAGTATATATATAAATATATATTTTACATTTATCAGACATTTGTAGCTTATTATTCATCTTACAGTTATTGGGGAATGTAGTAGGTAGATATATAATTTATTTTTTAAAAAAAAATATTATTAATTTAAGTTTTAACTAAATTTCAAATTAAATAACTGTAATTTACAAACTCTTATCTAAAAGTTTATTTTATTATAAATAATAAATTTGTTAAATTATAAGACTTATTTAGGACTCATAAGTTATTATGTAAATAAAGAGATCTATCCTCTCAAATTAATAATCTTACATTAAACTGAATTAAACTAATTTTTTTCTCCTGATACCATATAATAAATGGTTGTATACATTAATAAGATTCTAAATTATACAAATTTTAATATAGGCTTTACTTATCCAAAATACGAGCTTCAAACTTGTCTTACAGACGAGACAGAGGTTGCTAATATATCCATAGAGATAGATTTTTATCGGAACATTGTAAAAAACCTCACTTTATGAAGTGTACTTGAGTAGTTATAAGAACAAAGATATAGTTAATTCTTTTTCTATTATCCGTTTTATAATGCTTTAACCAAAGTTATGATTTTAGAAAAAGAAAGTTACTTTAGCATTTTTAAGCGAACAATAATCGATCAATTATCATTTTTTGGAGAAAATTTTAATCAACTTCTAAAACTATAGTACGAAACAATTAAACTATATATTTAAAAAAAATAAGATTAGTTTATTCTGACAAAATAAAGATACCATCTTATCATAATGAATAAATAATTCATTGATTACAAATAATAAAATGAAAATAATCAATAATTGGAATTCATGATAGGCAATTCAAGATAAAAACATAATTTTCAGGAAAAGGATGAAAATTATTTCTTTAATAAAATTTTCAAGCTTAATATCCTTAATTATTTGATTAAGTATTTGCAATATAATAAAAAGTTTCTTAAAATATTATATTATAACAACCGGAGCTACAAAATGGAAAAAGTTCTT
This sequence comes from Oxytricha trifallax, assembly GCA_000711775.1. Classification (NCBI taxonomy): domain Eukaryota; phylum Ciliophora; class Spirotrichea; order Sporadotrichida; family Oxytrichidae; genus Oxytricha; species Oxytricha trifallax. Next base: position 25,714 of record ARYC01019096.1, on the reverse strand, counting down.
CTATGATTATAATTATATAATTGAATATGATATAAATTTAAAAATAATATAAAACTTTTAAACAAAGAATTGTAATATACAAATAATAATAATTAATTTTTATAAAGAATATATATTTTGGATGAAGATTTTAAAAATTTGTTAAAAAAGCACTGTAAATATTTTTAATTCTTAGAATACATGATAAAAAGCGTTATTAACATTAACAAAAATAAAAAGCTAAAATAGAAATAGTATACTTGATTTTTAATTCCCTTTTTTAATTAAATATATTGTGTTATATACTCTAAATAAAATAATATTTATTAAATATTATCATCAGAAATTATATTAATAATTAATTTATGACAACAGCAATAGACATTTTAAATTTATTTATAATATATAATTTATATTTTATTAATAAAAAATATTTGAAATTCTAATCAACTGTAATTACTAGATAAGTTTTTTAGTTTTATTAAGAGTAATACTTATTATAAGCATTTGGGGGGGAAGTTTCCTGCACTCGAGGGAGTTTCCTAGCACGCTTTATTTTATTTATGTAAATTTAATAAATTTGACATAAATTAACAAATTTAATATTTTTATGAACCATTTAATTTTTAGACTACATTGCTCATCATTGAAGTAGTTCAAGAAAATATAGTTTAACATTATATAGGTATGGTAAGAAAAAGGTAAATTCAATCATAATTACAATAACAATCGGATACAATCATTATAATATTTTAAGAGACAGAACTTGCAAATACCATATAAAAAATGTCAGAGTTTTTGGAATCTGAAGAGAGATATTGAATATTGATTAATAAATTAAAGTATGATAATAAAAATAAAAATAGTCCTGAAGTTTGTTGATGGTTGTTATAAAGATTAATTTGATGAAAAAAATAAAAATCAAAAAATTAAAAAAAGAGTGCAGGAAACTTCCCTAAAATTTTTTTTTATATAATAACCAGTGCAGGAAACTTCCCCCCCCCAAGTCATTTTATTATATATTTTTTGACAGTATAAAGATTAAAGCAGTATCTCTAAATTCCAAACTGCAGGTATAGAATTTGTTTTAAATGGTTATGTAGCAATGGCATTTTAATTTTAAAATGATTTATTAGAAGTAAAAGCATCTATTAAAACTCATGTTAAAAATAACTTTAAAAATTATGACATCAATTTCTTACCTAAGTTATTCTATTTCGCCAAGTTCCTATTCCGGATATGAAATTGGTGTATATATAATGGATTCATATTTAATCCATATAATCTTAATGAATAGATTAATTCAATTTATTATTAAAGATCCTTCAACTGGAAATATTCTCAACAGCATTTAAAACTAAAAAACTGTCAAATTATATTTAAATGTTATTGATATAGTTATTGTTAAATAAAAGATAACTTTATTGAGCTTAAGCCGCTGCCTTTAGTTCTAGTTTCAAAAGCTTTTTAATCTCATAGTTACGATATTTGATAAGAAAAGTAATTTTAATATTTTTAAGCATCAAAATCAAATTTGCAATTATTTTAAATTTTAAAAATAAATAATAATAACTGGATAATAAAGAATATTTGATTCCCATAAAAATCTTGCGATAATCTTTATAAAACGAATGAGTTTAAAAATTTTATAGTTTTTCTTATGCAATCTTAATTAATTTACAAAAGCTTAAATTAAGCTTAAGTTTTAGAAAATCTCTCTTATTGTATTATTTTTAAGAGAAATTTACTTTATGTACTAAAGATTATACTGATAATTATTGCACAATAAAATGTTCAATATATGAATAAAAAACTTTAACAATTAAAAAATCATATTATTCCAATGACTCATTTAATTCAAAATGTGAAATTAAAATCTATATTTATTAATTGAATAATTCATGGATTCTATTTTTGGATTTGATTGACCTCTATGAAATTGATATATTTTTACATATTACAAATTTAAAATAATTTTTTTTTTTAAAACATAACTTAATTAAGTCTTATTTATTATTAGTTTAAATTTATTAAGATTTTATAATTATTCGAAATAAATTGTATCTTATTAAAATTATTATTAAAAACTGCTTCATATGCAATTAATCATGTTTAATATTAATAAATTATTTGAAATTATATAATTTATATTTAGAATATTGTAGGGATTACTAAAAGGTAATGTATGATTATTAATTAAGATTTAATTAATTATTACTAGAAATGGAGTTTCATCTGTTAAACCTTTAGACACCATTGAAAATGTCAAGGATTCAAGACAAGGCAAGTAATTTTTAATTCCATGGTCTTTAAAGCGCTTCCTTTTCTGTAAGTCTTGACTGTGTCGGCTTGACTGGTCCTCAATAAATTCTTCACATACACAAATAGATGTTGGAGACTCAAACAGTACAGTGTGGAAGTTCAGGTTTTCGGCACAAAGGCCAGGTGATTGGGAGAGTCAAACTCTGTTGCAACCACTTGAGCCACAAGTCCTAGGGGGGCCATATCAAAGGACTCGATTCAGCATAATTTTGATTTATTATAAGTTTTAAATATTCTTTTCTTTTTAATTTATTAATTATAAATTTGAGTCTTCCTTTCACTTTAGTTTGATTGATTATAATTTTATTCTTTCTTTTTATAAGTATCTAGTCTTTAAAATAATAAAAAAACATTATAAAAAATTTTCATAATAACAAAATAAAAATTTGAGTAACATTTAAACATTTTAAGAAAAATACTCAGATTTAATTAGAAATTCTATTATAATTAAATTGTTAATCTTAACTTTTTAATTACAAAAACATTGATATCTTAGAAATCAATAAGATTCTTGACATTTATATTAAAATCATTTCATTAGGAATTTAAAACAATAACTGTTAAGTTATAATTAAAAGAAATTTTTTAACTAACTAGTTCGATATATGAATAAAAACAAAATTATCAAGAATATCAATATTATTTGAATTAATTAATTGTCATTTAAAGAGTTTTATTAATAAATAAATAATATATTAAATGTATAAATAATTTTATTTAATACAATGTTTAACTTGAGTACAGTTAAATACATTATTAGAAAATAATTTTAAGTAATTTTTTTAAAAAATTGTGTTTAATTTATATATAGTTCGACAAACTCTATTTTGGCATGTGCTTATACTTACAACTCTCAAACATATTAATAATTTAAAAATAAATAAAATCTTATTGCTATTCTTTATATGATTTCATAATTTCAATTATAGATTATAAATATTCGTTATAAACTAATAACTGTTTTTTAATTAATTATTCTTTTTTAATTTTTAATAGCTTTAAAAAACTTCTAACCTATTTTATTTTGTATAGCATTAAATTATAAATTTTTAATAAAGATCAAACTTTTAATATTATTACCAAAATAATGTGGAAATTCTTTTTTAAAAACAAAAGTTATTATAAGCTACATAGAAAATATTGAGCAAATTTAATTTTCATGAATTTTTTGATTTGTAATAAGTAAATTAAATTTGAAAGATTTATAATAAAGAAAAAGTTTAATTCACATTTTTATTTTGTAAGTTAATTCTATAAAATAATAAAAAACCATGTTCGAAAAAAAAAAATTATATTTTATTGTGATATTTAATTCAAGTAATTTATTTGCTAATAACATGATTTCTTCTATATTATTAAGCTTTGAATAAAGATGCTTCATTAATATGGGATCTATATTATTAGATTAAATGTTTAATTATTATTACAATTTTAATCATGAAATTCATAAACTTTTAGATTCAATAAATTGCAAATTTTACTCATAAGACAATAAGGTTTCCAAAGAATATATTTATGAATTGATAACATATGTTTCTTTCTTTACAATTACGGTCAGTTATCCTTATATAGCTGTAAAACCAACATTCAATTACTTTAGTTTATATATATAAATAAATGAAAAAAAACTCATATTAATAAAATATGAAATATAAAATATCAAATAAATTATTAGTTCTGGAGCTACTATGTATACAACTTCACTATATTTAGAAATTCGTAATTCTGGATATTTTCTTCTTCAGCCACACCTGGTATTAATTAATTTCATTTATTTGTAATTTTATAAGTTCATAATCTTTTGATAAAATCAAATAAAAATAAATTATATTTAAAACCTCTTATAAATAAGTTAAATCACGAATTCAATGAATGGAAATTAAAAAATGACATTTTGATTTAATTTGAATTGAGGAAATAATTATTAACTAATATAAAAATATTGATTAAATTCTAATTATTTGCTAATGTTTTTTAATTTAAATTGATTATTTAGGATTTCTTTTATCACTAAATCATTATTATTTTATTCTTTTAATAGGAGTTAATATGCTTTACTTTATGCAATAAAAGATTTTTATATTGTTTTTAAGTATCCACATTAGCCTGGGTTTGGACTTGCTCCCCTTCAACCTCAAATAGTGATTTATAATATTATAAGGTGAACCCTGGATTTAACCCAAATAATAATTTATTTTTAAAGAAAAAATTTAAAAATTTTTTTTCAACATCTCTATTTTATTAACTAGGTCTTCTCAAAAATAAATTTACATTTAGCTAATTATATATTTTATAACAAATAAATATCAAATTCTAAAATACTTTTTTCTTTATCCTATTTATTATATTTTTATACTCAATTATCAATTGAGCTCATATTTTTAGAAATTTAAACATTATATAAATTACAATTGCAATCAATCTTAAATTTATATTATTTTTTTCTTTGATTTTATGAAAAATTAAGTAAAAATCTTCTTCAAATTGAATAACTTAAGTGAAATTGTCGTTTATAGTGATAAAAAATTTTATTAAATAAATTAATGTACTTTAACAAGAAAATGTTTGTTTTTTATGAATTTAGTGTACAATTCTAAGGTTATGCTTTAAAGTATTATTGAATAATAAGCAGATAAAACTTATTTAATTATAAATTACTCACATTATTATCAAAACTTGATTAAAAAAGTAATATTGTTTAATGTATCTAGATTAACATACAACTTTTTTTTATAAAATTGAATTATATAAATAATTAAACATTAATAATTTAGGGCTTTGAATTACTAGGAGCATGTATATATATATTTATACTTAATTTATATTAGCTTCAAGTTTAAATAAAATAAATTTATATTGTTATTTTAATTAAAATGCGGGTACCCTTAAAAAACTGGAATTTTTTAGACCCTCTCCAAATTTGGGACTTTTCACACAAATCTGGTACAATTTTTGAAAAATTTTTTTAAATTAGCCACAAAAAAATATACAAAACTCAATGGCCACCGACCCATATAAAATTTGCTTATTCTAGATAACAATAAAATAAATAAGTTCCAAAAATAGTTAAGGGTAAGAGAAGTTCTTTGTATTTAAAAATTACTAAGAATTCATTTTTATTGCCATTTTAAATATATATAATTTCACTTACCCTTTATTATTTTTGGAATTTTATTTTTTTATTGGAATAAGCAAATTTTTTATGGGTCGGTGGTCATTGAGTTTTGTATATTTTTTTTTTGGCTAATTTTTCAATGTTCAAGATTTGTTGCATATTTGTGTGAAAAGTTCCAGTTTTGGACGGGTACCCAAAAATGCTGTATTTATAATCTCAAAAACCCTCCTTTATATAATAAATATTTTTATTATAATTTACTATGTAAACAATTTAAATAAAAATTTTTTTAATCTATAAGGAAGATATATTATCTCAAGCCTATTAGTGTATATATATATTTTTCAATTGTAATTTCTCTTCATTTGAAATTTAAATTGCTTGTTGATATTGAGAAATTGTTTCTTCTTTTTAAACTTTATTGCTAATTTGTAATTTAAAGTTATTTGTTTTTCTAGAAATTTCAAAAAAGATGGAAACTTCTACAACAATTAGAATTCAGTTTTAATTTAAGACTATTTTAATTAAACTTCTTATATGTTTTTATAAATATTAACGCTTTGAGTAAAAAAATTGAGCCAATGTGAATATATTAGTTTCTTAAATTCATTACTTCTATATTTATATTGTGCGAGTTTTCGAGTTATTTATATTAATTTTTTTATGTTACTTTATATTAATCTATACAATTCATTATTTATAAAATTGAATATAATAAGTTCAATATATTTTTTAATCTCTAATCAGCTGATAAACTATGGATTTTATCACATATTTATGATAAAGCTTAATATTGTTGATTTTTCTTTTAGTTAAGATTAGATTTATGGTAAATTAATCATTTTATTGTTTTAAATTTTTTGGGATTAATTTTTGAATTCTATAATATATTAATCAATGATAGGATATCAATTAAAATTTATTTGGTTTTAAGTTTATTCAATAAACGACAATTTAAAGTAAAAATAACAAAATTAAATTTAAAAGTTCCTACTGGTAAACATTTCCTAGTACATGGACAGAATAAACATATTTAATATTTAGTTTATTGAATCTACAATATCATTAGACCTGTTTAATAGATGGTACTCCAACATGAATAAGGTCATCATTTTCCCTTCAACAAGTCTAATGTAATTTGATATTTTATTGAATCTATTATAAATATAAGTCAAGTTGGAAACATAAGAGCAACTATAGATGGTTGTTCTAAATTCTCTAATCCTTCAAAGACTACTGTCAGTGATAGACTAGGTTTGCCTATAAGTACTACTGAAGGTGGTTTTAGTGTAGGTAATTAAATAAATTTTCATATTATTATATTTTCAAAGTACCTTTAATCACTCTTATATATTGCCAAAGTTTACCCATTAAAAAAGATTTTGTTAATATATTTTTTATTGTTCGGGTGAGCCGCTTACCTACACAATGTTGATATCACCTTCAACCTCTCTTCCTGCCTTCATTAGCTTCGATGCTGCTAATTAGATATTGAGAGTTATAATTTAGATTTTTATTTATTTAAGTCTCCCCTTGGAGTAATAGTTATATAGGTACTTATATCCTAAGGTACACTTAACAATAAATAGAGTATAATAATCATACAGAGTTTTTATTATGTAAATATTCCCTGTATAAATATATAAACTGCAAAAGTAACAGCTTCAACTTCGAATTCCAATTATACTGACTTTACAATTTAGGTTGTTAAAAATTAACCTCCAGTGGCTTTCGAAGACTTTCCAACTTCCATTACTTTAATTTCTCATCACAACTTTACTTGGACAATAAATTTCAAGTCAGATAATTGATTACATTTTTAATTATATTTAATCAACTCTTTTTTAAGTAATGTTAGGGCATTTTATTTATAATGAAGGAGATTTGGCAATATTTAATGCATACGTTTTAAGTTCAGGGTATGTTAACATCAATTCCTCTATAAGTTACTTCAAGATTATATACTCTAATGAATATCATTCCATATAATTATGCATTACTTTGGAAAAATTATAATGGGAGGAAATTTAAATTAATGACCAGGGAATCAAGTTTTCATTCATTGACCCTCCTTAATTGTCTTTAAAGAGATATATTAATGTTACTGTTGGTGATGATTTTAATCCAGATACTCCCAATTTTTACTTGATTATTATCAATTAAAAACTAATAATATACAAAGCAATATCTAAACAAATTACGATATATAATTAAACTTTTTTATTTAAAAATTTGTTACTTTGATGTAATAAAAAATGAGATATAATTGTAGATTTTCAATAATTTTCTTTATATTTTCATGTTAATTTTAAGTTTATGATAGTGTTTAAATGGTACTTAACGATGCTCCTTAACCAAATGTTTAAACTAGTAAATTATAAATTAAAAAATTTTTATTTTCATAATATTGTTCTCATACTTTAGTTCTAATATTATTAAAATTAGTTACTAAAATAAATTTTTAATTACTCGAAAGCTTTGTTTTTAGATTCCTTATAAAAGTATTTAAATTTCCTACAATATTTATTAAAAAGATTCATTCAGACTTAAAATTATTATTGTTTAATAAAAATGTATTTGCTTTGTAAATAATATGGTTAAAATTATTAAATTTATTCTTACTTTCTTCTTAATTTTTTAATATATGTTTAACTGCCCACTACACTCTCTTCAATTTATATAACAGGTAACTTTGCCTATACATTTTGGTATCAAAATTTTACGGATGCTGAAGGAGATGCGACTATTATAACATGCACTATGTCAACAAATGCCAATAGTTATTCCTGGATTTAACATACCAATGACCCAGTAACTGGAAATATAACTTTCAAGGGAAACACACCAAGAAATAATATTTATGCAGGACTATATACGTTCACTTGCACTGTTTCTGATAAATATGATGGAACACCTTACTCTTACGTCATATCATTATAAGTTCTTCCAAAACCTATTATCAATATATTGAGATCATACCCCGATAAGTATATCAGACTTCCTGAAAATATAACATTCGACTTGTCTGGTTCAAGCTCGGATCCTTTGAACTAACCGAATTTAAAATTAAATATTTTTAAACAATCATTATTAATGAATATCTTCAAACTGTACATAAACAATACGCTTTATGACCCCCTTGTTTTTGGGACATGGATCTACTGGGATAGCTTAACAAAAAACATAACTGTTGTCCCAAACAGTAATTTAAATTTTAAATTTACATTAAATTATTACAGGAACTCACAAGGTGGTAATCATACATTCGAAGTTGAGCATAACGATTAAATTTCTGCACCTTAATATGTATCATTTAAACTTGAAGTTATGCAGAACTGGCCCTTAATAAAAATAAAGAATCTTGATAATATTTAAGGAATTGCTTCAATTTATTAATAATTATTACATTTATGCTGGCAACTGGTTCTTTTTTGATTATAATTAGAGTGAAATTTTCTAAAATCCAGAAGGCGAGAATTTTACAGTATATTGGAGAGAAAAAAGCATGTTTACAAATCCTTATTTTGTGCGAAACTTCTCAAACGGAACAATTGGTGGATTCACTACAGATATAGATGTTGGATCATATACTTTGGAATTTGTAGGTGTTGATGATGCTTACTGGGAAACTCCAATAGAAATTATACTTGTTATAAAACGTAAACTTATTTTATTATATCTTTATCTTTAATATAGCATGCTACTATAAGTGCGATAAGTGTTGGGACTCTGATTATAATACCTGTAGAACATGTAAACCAGGGTTTTTCCTTTATAATGCAGAATCAACTAATATATTTATAAACTAAGAATTATAAACTTATTTTACTTTATATAAAAATTACTAAAGAAAAATTCAATCTTAAAATATTTGATATTTTATTGAAAGAATTATTGTATCATGTTGATAAATAATTTGATTTTTTATACAAAAATATGTTAAAAAGTAATTTATTTTCGATAATAAGTCTAATTATGTTTAATTTATAGAATTAATTTAAATAAATGTTTATAGCTTTTAATATTCACAAATAGAATGAATAGTGAGTTTTTTATTTGTTAATTTTTAGATATTTGTAATATAAATTTAATTAAATTTATTACATAATTAAATTGGCTAAATATTTACAGAATTTAACATAAAAAATATGAATGCTTAGATTAATGCGTTGAGGGCACTTATCCAAATCCGATTGAATGGAAATGCATGACCTGTCCATTGTAATTATGAAATAATATATTATAAATTAGATTGATAATTAATTTATTATTATAGTAATGCAAAACATGCACTGGGCCTGAATCTAAAACTAAAAAGGGGTTAATAGATCTTTCATTGATTTATTTCTAAATTAATTTATCAAACAATTAACTTGTGTTTTCGTTAATTCTCACATAAATTTAATTATTCAAACATCTTTTATAGTACTATAGATAAACCAAATATTCCTATAAATGCTTATATATAAATTAAAAACTATTAAGATCCAAAATGTAATATTATAGAAAAATAATATTAGAGATTTATATTTTAAATAACTTTATGACTAACAGAATAATTATATGCCAATTTTGAGTTGCAAAACCCAGCAATTTAATTATAATATATAAACTAGAAATTAAATTTTCTTTAATTTGAAATTATAATTTAATCTCCCAATAACTTAATGCTCTACATGCAAACCAGGATTCTACAAGCTTAACAATTTATATTATTATTTAAATAATTTAATTTTTTATAATTTTAAATATTACAAAATAATTAATTTTTTGCAGATAATGTTCCAGCTTTACAAATAGCAAAATAAAAATTTATAAAATATCCTACACTAAAATTGATTTCGCAAAATATTTGGCGAATTTTCATTATAATATTGGCTTTCTTTACTATCATATAAGTTTCTAATATATTACCCCCACCATTATCTAATTTTATTTTTAAAAAATTTGATATCAAAGTGCAATTTTAATAAAAATTCATTTCAATTCAATTCTCTTAAAATTAATCATAGAAAGCATATTCTTTAAGATAAATAATTGATTAATTAATTAAATGGATGCTATGATAAATGCCCTGATGGATATTGGGGAGATAAAACAGATTATTCTTGCAAATGTAAGTACAATATTATTTAAGAAAAAATTATGTTTTATTGGACTTTCAATTGTTTTTGTAGTATGCAATCTAAATTATTTAAAATTTCATGATTTTATTAATGATATAAGAAATACTTAATACAATTTGTATGAGTTTATTAATATAGTTATAATTAATCCTTCTTGTACTTTATGTTTTGGACCATCAGCTACTTAGTGTACAAATTGTACAGTTCTTATTGCAGAAAATGAAATTGGATAAATTGATTAGTTGGGTTATTTGCTTACAGGAACTGAATGTAAACTCCCTAAATGTATTGATGGGCAATACTTCGAATGCTTTTCTCATATTATTTTATGGTTTTAAACAAGAGTTAATGGTATTCAACTTGGTACTTGCCAGAAATGCCATGAAAGATGCAAAAGATGCACAGGACCAACTTCTAATCAATGCATTCAATCAGTAATTTAAATTTTGTGGTATATGTTCTACATATTTTATACAACTCTATAAAAAATGACTTAATGTTACCGAGGAGCATTACTGAATCAGAAACTGAATACATGTACATATTGTCATGAACTGTTAGGACTGTTCACAAATGAAGAATTTGAATGTGAAGATGTTTGTGGGGATGGAATAATAATTAACAAGCAATGTGATGATGGAAATGTAGCTTCAGGAGATGGATGTAGTAGGGACTGTAAATTTTATTTTTTTCTCATATATTTAGTAAAGTTGAATATGGATTTGAATGCACAGAACCTAACAAGCCCTGTAGAGAAACAATACCTCCTACTTTTGGAGTAACCACGGTAACAGTAAAGAACCAAATTTTATAATGTTATAAATTTACATTGAGTTTTCAGAGTCAATCATGATAAAGAATGAAACAGACTTATCAAAGGAAAATTTGATAATTGAGATTAAAGGATCAAGAGCAAGCTACGTTTTTGATTATAGAATCATCTAAGATGTAAAAAATCCTCTTATTCCTAATAGATATATCAATAAGCTCTCGATCATTCTGCAAAACATAAAAACATCACTTGATGGTACTGAAGATCTCAAGATATAACAAAATATTTATTTTAATTAAGGTTTACTTCATGAATTACGGAAACATTACAGACATAGCAGGTAATCCGCTTGTCAAAGATTAAAATGAATAATAATTCTATATAATTTATTTAAATTCTTACTTTACTACAAAACCTGCAACTTTTGCTTACATATCCGAAAGCGAGGCAAACACAGCTGAAGGAGGAGGTCAATCTTTAAAATACACTTTCATTTCTGTTTTTAGTGTAAATATTGCGCTTAAATTCGTTCTAAATTCTTCTATGCAGTATTTATGGGGATTGGTGCATTCTCTCTAAGTCTTTAATTTCTTACTTTTCATGAATATTGAATTTCCTGATAATGTATTGCTATTTTCAAAATATCTCTAAGTAGCTTCCGGTGATATTGATGAATTCAATTAATACATACCTAACGTTGCGGATATGCTAGTTAATCAAAAGAATATCAATGAAAAATCAGATAATGATAAGCTACAATCATTAATATTAACGAATTTATTATCTTAGTTGATTAAGCTATTTTTGTAATAGAAGTTCAAGGACAATACGAAAATCCCTAAAATATAATTTCATTTGATGTTATAATATTTGTATAAAGTTATAACAAATTTAAGTGAATTTCAAAAACGAATATAATAATATTATTTAATGGAATTTTTATTTATTAATATTATTGATTTGCAAGATATTTTTTTAATAAAATCTCATTTTACTTATATTGATTATATTTTAAATAACTTGCTGCTTTTATTATATAAAAAAGCGAGAGTATTGATAGACACTTTGTAATTTCTTTAATTAATACATAAATATTTTAATCATTTTATATTAAATCTTAAAATAATATTTAATTTAAGAATTTTTTATCTGCATTTATGTCGAATTTATTTATTAAAAATAATTATATATATATTTATGAGAACTTAAAATTGGGATTTAAAATGATATATCTCCTTATTTTTTAGTTGCTTTTGGATAGAAACTTACACTTTGGTGTGTTGGCTTATAATAAAATAAAAAAGTTATCATCAGAAAAATCTATTATTAAATATCTAAAAATATATAAAACTACCAAGTTGATTTACATTGATTTAAAAGTGATAGTTTTAAATTTTCCTTCTATAAAGAAGTGAAAATTAATCATTAACTTCCATTAAATAAATATAAAAAAATCAATGATACTATTTTTTTCGTATAAATTTTCTTTCTATGATCACCAAAAACCATTGCATGTATTTTAATTAACTATAAAATTTAGTAAAACTTCGATATCTTGCTTTTTTCGGGACATTGTAATTGATGTATCAAATTTATTTTTCATACCAATTAATGAAGAACTCTTTCAGCAAAGAAACTAACATAAGAAAAAATAAATTTTAAATAAACAATTAATTGTCCCAGAATAATTCTTATTAATATTTTTAGAAGCATATTCATGGCGATACTTTAAGACTAAAATTTCTTGATTTGATACTTAAAAAGTACAATTAGTCGAGAAAATTTTTATTTTTTCACATAAATCCTTAGACTACTATATTTAAATTAAAGTCTAATTAAAAAGCATTTCCTTTAGCCAAAAAATTTAATGCTTTTTTATCTTCACAGACCTCCGTTATAAGTTTTTAAATTGTCGATGTTGGCTTCCTTATTTTGCTGCCTGCAATATTACTTATGAATAAGCTCTGTAAAAAGATAAGACTGTGGGAATAAATGGTGAGCTAATTCTTTTTCAATGGTCCATTAAGGACTTTTGTGGAAATGTACATTTAAAACATAAAATTTATAAACATAAATGTTTTATTTTATTCGATTTAAATATCATAAAGAATTTAATTTTTTAAATAATTAATAAAAATTTGAAAGGTTTTCCAAAGAGTCATACTAGAATTTAATCATAAAAAATAACAACAATTTTTATAAACTATCATTAAATTAAAAGTTAATAGAAATTTATAAGCCTATTTTTGTAAGAGATCTTATTATATTTAAATATAAACAAAATAAATTAATTTTATTGTTAATTTAATTAAGTTTTTTTGTAATTAAAATCATCAATTTGGATCTTGATAAACATTAAATGAATAAAAAAAGAAATAATATCAATTAAATTCTAGAGAACATAAAATTTTTTTTCGAAGTATATTAAATTTTATTATAATTTAATTGAAAAAAATTAAGTCAATGAATGGATTAAAAAATAAACTAACTGATCACATGAGTCTTTTTAATTAAAAAAGATTGAGTAAATTATTTAGAAATTAAATAAAATATGACAAAGTTATTTATTTTACACAAAGGATTTTAACAAAAAACTAAGTCTCCACATAATCAAAGTTGTATATTTGATATTTGGGAGGAAGAATAATTATTTTTTATGATTTTATAAATTTTAGAAAAGAAATTTTCAATATATCTTTAAAAAATACATTATTATATTAATAAATCATATTCTTTATATTACTTTATTTATAATTCAAGAATTGTTTTATAATTTTGATGTTTAAATTGAATTAATATTACAGGTCATTATTAATACGTAGTTCCTGAAATTTAAAAATTATGATCAATCTGTTACAACACTAATAGCTTTTATTTTTGGAGCAGTTTCCTTGCTTTTGCCTTTCTTGACTATGACCATCATATATCATAATAGAAGACATGTAAAAAATTTAGAATGGAAGAAGAAATTTGGGATGTTGACTGATGAATGCAGATCACATTCCATTCTTTAATTATACTACTATCCTCTCTTTATATATCAAAGGCTTTGCATTTGTGGAATTATAGTGTACCTATATGACGCTCCGTTCTTTTAATGCGTTGCCGTTATGATATGCAACTTTGCTATGATTTTATATCTCATAATAGTAAGACCCTTTAAAGAGGAGAGCTAGTAGACTACAACTGTGCTAGATGAGTTCGTAATAATGGTATGTGTGGGAGTATTCCTTCTAATTTACAGATCAAAATTAGGCCCTGATGACTTGAAAAATTACATAATTTATTATAAATGAGTTAAAAGAATATGGGTGGGGTATCGTAATTTTGATTCTATTCAGTGTTATAAAGAACTTCAGTGTGGTTATATATTTCGGAGTTTTGTAAGCGAGAAAGAAAATTAAGCAAATGTTCTAAGAAGAAGATCTTCAAAAAGATTCCCCTCATACAAGTTTTATTTTGTTTTTATTAGCGATGATGAATATGATTAAGTAAACGAGTTAGACGAGAACTTCAATACACTTGAGTTGATTGAAGAAATAAAAATAGAAAATCAAAATAGATTTGCAAACTTGGATAATACTCGGTACTAATCTAATATTAATCACACTATTAATTATTCCACATATAAACAATGATTTAAATTTATAATCATAATGATTTAAATATAGTTTAGAAAAATACTAATATTTACCTTTAAACAATCAATCATTTCTTTTATTTACCATTTCAGATAATTAAATGCTATATTACTAAGAAGAAGAAAATTTTAAATTTCTCAAACAAATTGTACTGTCATTACAATAATTCTGATTATGGTTATGTTTGGATAGAGTGATTGTTTAACAAAGTATTCTTCTAAATTATGATTTTATTTTTTGCAAATTACCCTAAAAAATAATATATCATCAAATATAAAATTTAATACTTTAATTTGTTATATATAACACAAGATTAATTAAGTGTATTAATTAAAAAGAAATTTATTATATGATTTTTATGTCAATTTCTTTATTTTAATGATAGTATTAGTGTTTTAGCTACAATAAATATGAATAATAAGCATATACAGTAGAGCTAATTATAATCATAAAAATCTTATGAATCTTAATTATTTTTACCCTGATATTTTATCTGAAATAGTCTAAATTACACCTAATCAATGACTTATAAAGCTGAGACATTCTAACCTAAAATTACTTAACAAGATACATTTGTGAATCTTAATTATTCTTCTCATAAGTATTTTCTATTAATTTTTTTAGCATAAATTAATAAGGAATCACACTTCTTTATTAAATTTAAATATTTAAAATAAAAAAACTACCTAAAATATTTTATTAAAATTTAAATAATTCCTATTATATTAATTGATAATTAATAAAATAGGAAATAAACTTAAATATTAATGTTTAATATTAGTTCTATTGAAATAAATAAATAAAGACTCTGAATAATACTGAAACAATGCTTAATAAATTTCAATATAATTTTAGATTTTTAATAATAATTTTTTATTTCTTAGTAATGAATTATATATGATAATAATCTTATTTGCTCAAAATAAAGGGCAAATTACGATTAAAAATATAATAATATTAGGGAAATATATATTCTAAAAGAACTAATTATTATAAATAGGGCTTCTTAATATTATGGAGGGGTTGGCTTTGAGCCTCTTAATGTATAGGAGGGTTTGTCAGGTTTAACCCATTAATGGCCATTCTACAAGTTTAATCAACTCACGTATGAACCTTGTTTTAAAGGATTCTTTCTAAAATGAGATTATTGACTTAGGTTTAGTCTATAGTAAAAAAGAAGGATGATCTTGACTTTCAAAAATTAAGAAATAATAAGTGATAGAAACAATAAAATATCGTTTAACATCAAGTTTAGTGCAAAAGATACCGCATGACATAATGGTTACTCAGTATCAGAGTGTACTGATAAAGATTTTTACCATTTCTTTCTCAAGTTAATCATTCAAGCTCTTTTCCATGTTTTATTAGGATATCGACTTTAAAGATGGAGTGAGTTTTGTAAGCGAAATATAATTTTTTTCAAGAGTTATTATGTTTAATCAATCCAATATCAAGGATTAACTCTTCTAAATAGTTTGAAGTAAAAAGCAAACTAGTTGAGAAATCACCAAAAAGTATTAATATTTATAATTAGATCACTCATTAAATTTTCAAAAATAAATTTAACATTTAGACTATTTCTGTAAACTTATTTGGTTTTTCTCTCTCTTTATATTCAATACCTAACCATATAATCTATAGATTGATATTTTTAAAAATGAAATTATTTACTTAAAAATTCTTAAATAAAAATTCAACTTAGTATACACCATAATTTATTGAGATATTATTCTTTTTTACCAATAAGCTCTATTAATATAAAATATCTGCTATATCATATACTAATTTAAATTAAGCAAAAAAATAGAATTAAATTTATTGAAGAGTTATTAATGCTCCTCTTAAATCTGGCATATATTTATATATGATAAAATATATTTATTTAGCGATCCTTCAAAACTATATCTATAGAATTTTTTTAGATAATTACGAATATTTTTTTTAATAAATTACAATGTATCGAATGTTATTAATAAATTATTTTTAATTTAGTTATTGATTGGAAAATAATTTCCTCCTATTATTAAAATACTATTATAACTATTTTTTTATTTTAGTCTATATAGGGATAAAATAAGGATTTAAAAAATGAGAAAAATAATATTAACTAAATACCGGACATTAATTGAATATTAAAAAGCTAAATTAATTGGCCATATACATCTAAAGTAGAAATCTATAACCTAAGAGTTATAATAATAACCTAATATAAAAGTATGTTGAAATTAGGAGAAAAGAAAATCAAATACAAATGCAACTTATTTATTAATTACGACCAACTACTAAAATTAAATCACTACTCTATCAACTTCTCAATCTCCTTGGTAATGGCTTCCACAGCCTTCTCATGCTCATCCGAGTAGTTCTGCTCCATGACCTCCCGTGCCTTGGGCTCGATGACCTTTGAGTGCCAGCCTGCGAGTTTCCCAATCTCTGCGCTTGACGATTCCTGAATCAATAGGGTGAGAAGACTGCGGGGCATGAGGGGGCACCTCTGGTAGGTCTTCTTGATGAAGGAGATCACTTCGTCCTCCGAGGCATCGATGACGTCCCTGAGCATTTCCTGGAGCTCCAGGGTCTTCGACTGGGGTGTGGCCTTCTTGTATCCTTTGGAGTCATTCTTCTTCCAGGACAGTTCAATATCCTTCTTGAAATGTAGGAGGTCGGCGCGCTGGCTTGTTATCACCTGCCAATGCCAAGCCAGGTGAGCCTCTTCCTCGTGCTCAACAGGTGCTCCCGACTTCTTCATCAACTCCTTGAATCGTGGCAGTTCATCGTAGGAAGCGAAATGTAGGCGGTAGAAGATGATCTATTCTAACTTCTCCCTTATCTTGATGAGGTCCTGCTGGATCTTAATCTCCTCTGCAGTGAAGACAGTCATTTCAGCACCCTTCTTCTTCTTTTCCTTCCCATCGCGAAGTCGTTCACCCATCATGTTTTTCACTGCCCTGACTTCACTCTCTCTGTTACAGTCACTTCTTTTTCCCAGTATCTATTCTTCTATTGATGCCCTTGATTTTGTTTCATTAGGTTCACTTGAGGAATTGCGATACTACTTGCTGCCTGCACGTTGAAGATGCTTGCGATCGTGCTTTTTAGTCATCTACTTTTTGCTCTTTAGCGCTTTCTGCTTGCGCTCCTTCGAGTAGATAGTGTCGCCTGCGAGTATCATCTCCCACTCCCTCTTGAAAGCCTACCTCTTTGACTTGGGAGGGTTATCTTTTTCCAATATGCTCAAGCCCAGGTACTTGACGCCCCTTAGCCATCTGTTAGCGAGCCTGTTATCCTGCTCAATCTTTAGAGGCCACTTCTCTGCGCTGTCGAGTATCTGCCATACATCATCCACCTTTGCAATCACACCTGCGTGTAGCTCCTGTTTCACGTCCTCCTCGCCATCTATGTCATGTAGAACTTCGACCATCATCTGGAAGAAGAATCGTGTATGGGACTTCACAGTTTCGAGGAAGGCGTAGAGGCCGCCTTTTTTGCAAGATTGGATCACTCGAAGTCCTTCGCCACTCAGCAAATACAACAAGTGGGGGCTCATCCAGCAGTTCGTATTGGGGTCGAAGATCACATGCTTCAGGTTCTTGAGTGAGTACCCATGCTCCCAGAGCATTTCAGGTTCGCGGAGCTTTGCCATGTGGGTCCTTGAGAGGTACAACTACGTGAACTTGGAGGCGACATCGAAGAGGGGACCTCCCACCATCATATTGACTGCGTGCACAAGACAAACGTTCAAGGATTGGTCGCGGTATCCGGGGTGCCAGAGTGGGTCCTTGAAGACATAATGCATGGATAACTGATTGACATCATCGTCGTACAACTTCATCTGCTTGAAAGTGGTGAGCACTTCGTCCAATTTGCTGTTTGTGAACTGCTCCCTGGTCTCGGCCTTCATTGCAGCATAGTCGATGTCCTCCTTCTTGTCTTGACCCGTGATCTTAGCATGCTTCTTCCAGTTCTCCAAATCGCGAATGGTTGTTTCATAGTCATAAAGCTCAGCGAGAGGATCGTCGCTCTCTTCCTCTGATGATATTGCTTAGAGTATTGTAGCTTTCTGCATTCCTGCCTGGCTTGCCAGTGTGTACAAGGTGTCATGAAGTGATCGTACTTGCTCAGGGGATAATGCAGGAATAGATGGGGTCTTGACTGGTGTGGTTTAACATCCTGTGTAACACTGAGTGAGATCAATAATCTCCATTGTGTCATCCTGCACGTGTACCTGTTCTGGGTCCTTGGATCTGCTCTTGTATAACTTGTTCCATAAGACGTTATCCAGCAGCTGGGGTTTGTGCTCTTTGAGATATGCCTCAACCATGTCAATTGCTTCAGTGCCTATGCAGTCCTTCCTGGAAATCCAATCCCGATCAGCATCAGGGAAGCCCTACCAGCTCACCAACACCATGAGTCTTCCATTCTCAAGCTTGGCGTCGTGAATAGCTGCTAGTTAGTATGACTCCTTCTTCTTGTACTTCTTCAGAGTGAGTACATGCTTTCTTTGTTTCTTCTGCTTCTTAGGTTGCTTTCTTGGTGCCATGTTTTTTCTTTTAAATTCAAATTTAATATAGTAATAATCAAATAATAAAGCCGTTAATGAGCAAGGGCTTTGATTTTAATTTTAATTTAGGTATCATTAATTGGACTTACCATTAAAGCATGAGATATCTATTTTAAAATAATACTTTTTCCATCAAAGTAGGGGGTAGCGGTGGTCGGCGCGGCAAGCAAGTGGCACCACTCGATTCGTCGTCTTCTGGAGCACGGGGGGTCAATGTCCGACCAAGAAATTCGTTCTGGTTCAAGAGATATTCTAATGTAAAGTTTTGGTGAAAGGCATTCTGGAAATCCCATTCGATCATTATAATATTGAGGTAACTGAGAACAACATTCACACATCCCTCATGCTCAGGTGGTCAAGGGCTGCCACCAGGGTCTTCCGGTACTCCAATTCCAACCACCTCATGTCCATCCTCGAGATTTAAAGGGCCAGGTTACTGATATACGCGCTCACCTACTTCCTACAGATTAAATCAAAGAGCCTTACTTGGTGGAGACAGGCAGCTGGCATGGATTGAGGTCGACGCTCTTGATATGGCGAAAAACCTTCTCGACAGGAGCCATCGCAAACTAATAGGGTCCCAGGAACAGGTATGGGGCATTGAAGCCTGAGAGCATAGTGGTGGTATATGCTGCTCGATGATAGGGCGCATTATCGATAAGGAGAATTGACTTTTGTCGCCAGCCCGGGTCACATTCATTGAGATGCCTGAGCAATTTCGTGAGAAAGTGCACGAAGGTGCGGGATGTCGTATAGCCATAAGAGACCTGAAATAGCATACAGCCAGTGCTTGTAGCAGCAGCAGTTACTGTCACTCGACTCATACGTTTGCTGGTAGACTGCATTGTGTGTGCATGGGGTGGTGCCCAGGAGTAGTGGCGCGAGTCAGTGCACTGTATGATGGCTTCGTCGACATTGATGATCTCTTTGCCCTCACACAAGGCCTCAATAAAAGCACCCGCTGCAAGCTGCCTCTGCAGTTTCGCCCTCATCTTGTTGTGGTTGGCCGTCAATGGATGCACCTTGTGATACGTGAGATGGAGATCCCGCTTAAGAAATGTGCGAAGACAATGACGCGAGATGACATATCCTTTGCATCTGAGCAGTTCGCCTTGCAGGCTCCTGATGGTCACCACGCTCTTCTAGTCCGCAATTGTTCACTTAAGGAAGGCCTGAATTTCCGAAGGAATGGCAAATGGACGTCGGCCTTTCTTTACCAAGCTGCTCGAGTCCTTGTACCCGGCAGGGTCACCTAGCAGATGTTCGACATTGGACTTGCTGACAACCAAGTTGCGAGAAATCTGGTATGGCATCACACCTTAACTGTTCATAAACAGGGCCAAGCGATGTGTGCACTGATATGACTGCTCTTACAGCTAATGATGGTGCCTCTCATTTTCATCACGGCGCTTCAATGTCGGAGCCTATACATCGGATACATTAGGCGCATCGATGGCTTCATACTTGTCGAACGAGTCCCTCTTTTACGACTCCCACAACTCTTACATGTGGTCATCATGTCTGATACCTATACAGTCACTTAAAGTAGGCAGTTCCATGTCGGGGAAGGCCCATAACATAGCCTTCTTAGCCAACGCATGTATCTGGTTTGCGGAGAGCGCACTATAAATTGCATGTTCTGACAATGTGAGCGTCTTTGCATGAGCCCTGGGGTCATAAGTATTGATGAGCTCCTCATCACGATCCATCTCACATTCATGGGCATACGAGGCGTTCAGCTGGTTCAACTACTACTGGGTATGCGTGTCAATCACTACCTATGCCTCATCGCATAGCATTCCCGTAATCAGGTTTGTGGAGATGAAGTCGCCATCCTTTGGTGGTTTCTTGACAACTTAATGTGGTGGAGACTCTTCAACCTGGGCCTCTTCTAATGCATCATCCTATGCTTTCTTCTACTTTTTCTTCTTGGCTTTGTGAGCTGCAAAGGCAGTATGAGGTTGGATCTACAGATTGCCACTTACGCTCAGATTGGTAATCACTTAAGGCACGTTCTCTTTCTACAGTATCTATTAGGCTTGCGCTTAGCGGACTCTCATCTGTAACCAAGTAATTATATTAATTTCAAGAATTCTTACTGGTAATACTACAGAGGAATCCTGAGCCTAGCGGCCTTATACTCATGATTCTGAGAGAATTCCAATTATTAATATACCCAAAGCTATGCAGCAGCAGCAACTTAATTACTTGGATGTGCAGACCAAGCTCACCAGCAAGCGCGACATGTATCTCTTCCTCACATAGGATGGGGTGGCGCATCTACCAAGCCTGAAGCAGACGAATTCATACTTCCTGAGCTCCATCATCAAAGGCGACAAGAATGTAAGTTCCGATTTCATGGTACAATTCAAACCCCTTTGGTATAGTATATCCGACGCGACCAGGTCAAGGTGTCCGCCGTCCCCTTCCTGGAGGATCTCACGGTGCGAAACTTGCTGGAAATGGCGACGCAGCATTAGGATGTGCTTCAGTTCCTTCCAGACCCCCGCGACTGGAGGAAGATTGACAGGCAGTGGCTTGGCGACATACTGAACACGGTCATCCCGGACCAGCTCAAGGAGCGTATTGACAACGCCCTCTAAAAAAGGAACGATCGCCAGGTTGAGCAGAGGCAGCTCAATGTCAACATGCGGCCCGAGTTCGCGGATGCCCTTATGAGGTGCATGAACATTCCCTGTAAGTCTCCCCACTCTTAATTATCTTTCTTCCAGAGGGCAATGGACGCGCCGTGTCCACCTTGAAGCAGACGTCCAAGCGCAGACGCACTCAGCAGGAGCTGGAGGAGATCAAGGATGAGGAGCGCCTGTTGCGTCAAAACAAGCACGATTACATGTTGTAGGTGAAGAGACTCAAGATGGAGGCATAGCAGATGCCGTAGCGTAGGATGTTGCCTGCGCAAATTAACACAATGAGTGAAACCAGGTAGCCAGTGCCATAGCAGGAGAGCCATCCTCTGCAGTCATAGAGCCTCAACAAGGCCCAGTTCAACATTTGATGGTATTATCACAACAAAAGTGCAATAGCCCTGAGTGAATAGACGCCAGTCGCATGTTTGAGTGTTATTGATAGGGATACTGTCAATTTAAGTTTGATTTGGGGTCGTTTAATTTCTTATAAGTGTATTAAGCCTTCTAAATAACTTGCATTCGTGAATGAGTAAGCACAGTAAGAAGAATATGAAGTAGCGAAATGGGGCCCCCCACCAATTAGATGAAGAGAACAGTTGCAACAATAGCTGCATATTAGGAGAGATAGATTATGATGCAAGGGTTATTAATAAAGTTAGTTAGGCATATGCATGGAAGCTTCTCAGCCATGCTATGGATAAGGTAAGTACATTCAGCAACTTTAAGTTCCAAGACATCGATGGAATTAATGCACAGTATCATTCAACATCATGCAGATTGGTCAATCCACTCATTATCATGGTTGTAGTGAGAGTCAATTAGGGCCTTCAATGTTAATGCTGCTCAGGGGGTAGTGCCAACTCTTGCTAAATGGGGTTTTTATTTTCTATCTCTATTGTCAGTTAATCCAATTCGCGCTCCTAGTCTTTGCACATTTCAATTGCAGTCCACTCCTGCTCCCTTCTTCATCCCTACCTTACGTAGTTGATTGAATGCTCTCAGGTAGATCATTTGACTGATGTGTTGGAGACGGGTTATCCACCTCCACTCGTTCATCATTATTGCACTTCTCTTCTGTGTGCTTAATCATCTTCAACATCCTGCCTCTATTATGCTTGGAAAAGGTGACCTGAAGACTTTTGTCATACTCCACATGGCGGCAGTCGACGTCCTCCAAGAGGAAAGCTCGCGTAGATAGTATTTGCGCTACGTTGCAATGTCCAAACAGCATTATGTACTTGGGGTCCTGACTCTTCGCTTCAAGCTACAGCATCTCCTTAATTGTTTGAGGAATCTTTTTAATCCACTCCGCAGCAGCTCTTATGGTGCTGGGTATCACCTTGCTGCCACGCAGTACGTATCCGTAGCTGTTCTCAAGCTATTCTAGCACCTATTAGTAAGCATACTGTCTCGCGTTTACCACCCAGCCTTTGTCTTAGACCTTCACGCTGCGTAGCTTCATTGACTGATCGCTATTCTGCTTTTCCTTAGCTAGGGAGCATGAAGCGTTCCTTGGTGATCATCTCCAGGCACAAGAGTTGGGCAAGCTTGGGCTCGAATTGCTCTACCAATGCGCAGTGGGCAATGCGCTCCACAACATGAATGCAAGAACTAATGGTCATATGGAGGTCGTTCAACTGGGCTACAAGGAAGGCCACGCTATTTCGTTTAGCTTGAAAAGTGCTTAATGCATTTTAGGGCATGGTAATCATTTTTTCCTTCTTTGATATCGTGTTCTTTGATAAGGGGTCGAGAACTTCCTCAATGCTAATAGTTTGACAGTCAAGAGAGTGCGCATCAGTCAACAAAAGCTGCTGGTTCGCGTCCTGCTTCTTGGACTTTAGAATGGATCTCCAATCAGCGACGAGTCTGGTAATTATTCCTTTTAGGTCGTGTCGCCACTGATTGTGCTCCCCTTCCCATTTGTTGCTATTCTTAAGATTCTCAGACAGTTCAGCTGCTTTCGAAGACTATTCGTTGTGATAACGTTGCTCACTATATGCGACTGGTGCATGAGAGTACCAGCTTTAATGGCATGGGGTTCTTGTTCAGGTAGGCTCTCAATCTATTGCTTGACGATGCTAATAGCATTCAATGTAGTATCGTCTTAGTAATGCGTGTTCATGTTGTTAGAATTCTTAGCCATGTGAACGTCCTTTGGTATTTCTTAATGTTAGGTAAAGGGATTGTTGTGCGTTTGAGGAATGTAGGTTTAAGCTTGTTCTTCAGCCTATTCGCATCTTACGGACTCAATGGCTCGATATAATGCAGTGCTTTGGGGTACGCTAGCACTCAACCAATCCTTTCTAAGAAGGCTTTGCTACACCCTTCTTAGCCCCATCAAACGACTACGGTGCACGATGCGCAGAGTGCGCTTGGAATATGTGTTTGTGCTGAGAGTGTCATTGAAAGACTGTCTCATGGTTTGCGAGGCCCCATCATCTTGATTTCGATGCAGCTTGTTGACTAACCTGTAAAGGCGCTGCAGGGCTTTATCTTGAAATGACTAGTTCCCGTTCGTGAATATGCAGGCTCCCGAGTGCCTGTAGAAGCTCTTCTTCTAGAATGGCCTTGTGGAGAGGTAGCGGCGGCGGCACTCATGAGGATGGAAGCCATCGCCAGGATGCTGGTGCTCTTAGCATGATCTTGACTCGTTTATCAGCTACATCACCAAGGATAGTTGCTAGCGAATTGCATCTTGTTCTTGCTTCTCAGCTTGGACGAGGAGTCTTAGTATGCCATTAACTGTATCAGAGAACTCTTGCTGTAATGGGGAAGGTCCGGTATACAATGCCAGTAGCTTATCGTCAAGTCTCTGTTGTTTTTGCCTATTAAGTATTTTTATCTTTCTTTGGTACTTAGCTCGTAGTAGTTCATCGTCTATTAGTTATTTTTTACTTTTTGATATTATATCGTGTTTCTTTACATCTCTCTTAATATTCGGTAAGTCACCACCCCATGATGACACTCCTTCAGATGGATCTGCACATCCATCAAAGGACAGTACTGAGGGCGAGTGATTCGTTTGCGTGAATTCCATTTAGAGTGAAGAGAACATGTGCTTGGTAATCGTAGTCTGTTTGATTTAGTTCTAACGTGTGTATTAAATAGGGCCCCCACCTCTAACCTTGAGCACGCCCTTAACGACTCTGATTGCTTCTTATCACCAAGCGCAGGATCTAAGGCTCCTAAAGGGTCCCCTTCTTTCTCGATAGGCGTCCTCAATGCAAGCTCAAGGCTCTGCTTCCCAGCATGGCGCTCGATCTCCTTCGCAATGTGGACCCAGTGGTGATTGACGGTGTGTGCGTTGAAGAGGGTCTTCAGGATCTCCACGAAGCTCTGATTGGGGTGCTCTCTGAGGGAGATGCTTTACAGCAGACAAGCAATCTTCGGGGCCAGCTCCCACCAGCTCATCAAGGGCTCTTCGCCCAGCTCAACGTCCATGCCCGGCGGCAGCACGGAGGGCGGCAGCTGCACCGAGGGCGAGGTCAGAGGCGGCTCGTAGTGGTCATGCATGTAGGGCTAGGTCGAAGCCATTAGGTCTCAGTAC
>ARYC01019095.1:0-41222 GCA_000711775.1 Oxytricha trifallax | reverse complement strand
GTATCATTCAACATCATGCAGATTGGTCGATCCACTCATTATCATGCTTGTAGTGAGAGTCAATTAGGGCCTTCACTGTAAATGTTGCTCATGGGGTAGTGCCAACTCTTGCTAAATGGGGTTTTTATTTTCTATCTCTATTGTCAGTTAATCCAATTCGCGCTCCTAGTCTTTGCACATTTCAATTGCAGTTCTACTCCTGCTCCCTTTTTCATCCCTACCTTACATAGTTGATTGAATGCTCTCAGGTAGATCATTTGACTGATGTGTTGGAGACGGGTTATCCACCTCCACTCGTTCATCATTATTGCACTTCTCTTCTGTGTGCTTAATCATCTTCAACATCCTGCCTCTATTATGCTTGGAAAAGGTGACCTGAAGACTTTTGTCATACTCCACATGGCGGCAGTCGACGTCCTCCAAGAGGAAAGCTCGCGTAGATAGTATTTGCGCTACGTTGCAATGTCCAAACAGCATTATGTACTTGGGGTCCTGACTCTTCGCTTCAAGCTACAGCATCTCCTTAATTGTTTGAGGAATCTTTTCAATCCACTCCGCAGCAGCCCTTATGGTGCTGGGTATCACCTTGCTGCCACGCAGTACGTAACCGTAGCTGTTCTCAAGCTATTCTAGCACCTATTAGTAAGCTTACTGTCTCGCGTTAACCACCCAGCCTTTGTCTTAGACCTTCACGCTGCGTAGCTTCATTGACTGATCGCTATTCTGCTTTTCCTTAGCTAGTGAGTATGAAGCGTTCCTTGTGATCATCTCCAGGCACAAGAGTTGGGCAAGCTTGGGCTCGAATTGCTCTACCAATGCGCCAGTGGGCAATGCGCTCCACAACATGAATGCAAGAACTAATGGTCATATGGAGGTCGTTCAACTGGGCTACAAGGAAGGCCACGCTATTTCGTTTAGCTTGAAAAGTGCTTAATGTATTTTAGGGCATTGGTAATCATTTTTTCCTTCTTTGATATCGTGTTCTTTGATAAGGGGTCGAGAACTTCCTCAATGCTAATAGTTTGACAGTCAAGAGAGTGCGCATCTGTCAACAACAGCTGCTGGTTCGCGTCCTGCTTCTTGGACTTGAGAATGGATCTCCAATCAGCGACGAGTCTAGTAATCATTCCTTTTAGGTCGTGTCGCCACTGATTGTGCTCCCCTTCCCATTTGTTGCTATTCTTAAGGCACTTCATCAGACAGTTCAGCTGCTTTCGAAGACTATTCGTTGTGATAACGTTGCTCACTATATGCGACTGGTGCATGAGAGTACCAGCTTTAATGGCATGGGGTTCTTGTTAAGGTAGGCTCTCAATCTATTGCTTGACGATGCTAATAGCATTCAATGTAGTATCGTCTTAGTAATGCGTGTTCATGTTATTAGAATTCTTAGCCATGTGAACGTCCTTTGGTATTTCTTAATGTTAGGTAAAGGGATTGTTGTGCGTTTGAGGAATGTAGGTTTAAGCTTGTTCTTCAGCCTATTCGCATCTTACGGACTCAATGGCTCGATATAATGCAGTGCTTTGGGGTACGCTAGCACTCAACCAATCCTTTCTAAGAAGGCTTTGCTGCACCCTTCTTAACCCCATCAAACGACTGCGGTGCACGATGCGCAGAGTGCGCTTAGAATATGTGTTTGTGCTGAGAGTGTCATTGAAAGACTGTCTCATGGTTTGCGAGGCCCCATCATCCTGATTTCGATGCAGCTTGTTGACTAACCTGTAAAGGCGCTGCAGGGCTTTATCTTAAAATGATTAGTTCCCGTTCGTGAATATGCAGGCTCCCGAGTGCCTGTAGAAGCTCTTCTTCTAGAATGGCCTTGTGGAGAGGTAGCGGCGGCGGCATTCATGAGGATGGAAGCCGTCGCCAGGGTGCTGGTGCTCTTAGCATGATCTTGATTCGTTTATCAGCTACATTACCAAGGATAGTTGCTAGTGAATTGCATCTTGTTCTTGCTTCTCAGCTTGGACGAGGAGTCTTAGTATGCCATTCACTGTATCAGAGAACTCTTGCTGTAATGGGGAAGGTCCGGTATACAATGCCAGCAGCTTATCGTCAAGTCTCTGTTGTTTTTGCCTATTAAGTATTTTTATCTTTCTTTGGTACTTAGCTCGTAGTAGTTCATCGTCTATTAGTTATTTTTTACTTTTTGATATTATATCGTGTTTCTTTACATCTCTCTTAATATTCGGTAAGTCACCACCCCATGATGACACTCCTTCAGATGGATCTGCACATCCATCAAAGGACAGTACTGAGGGCGAGTGATTCGTTTGCGTGAATTCCATTTAGAGTGAAGAGAACATGTGCTTGGTAATCGTTGTCTGTTTGATTTAGTTTTAACGTGTGTATTAAATAGGGCCCCCACCTCTAACCTTGGGCACGCCCTTTAACCCCTCTGATTGTTTCTTATCACCAAGCGCAGGATCTAAGCCTCCTATGGGGTCCCCTTCTTTCTCGTTTGGCGTCCTCAATGCTAGCTCAAGGCTCTGCTTCCCAGTCTGGCGCTCGATCTCCTTCGCAATGTGGACCCAGTGGTGATTGACGGTGTGTGCGTTGAAGAGGGTCTTCAGGATCTCCACGAAGCTCTGAATTGGGTGCTCTTTGAGGGAGATGTTCTACAGCAGACATGCAATCTTGGGGGCCAGCTCCCACCAGCTCATCAAGGGCTCTTCGCCCAGCTCAAGGTCCATGCCCGGCGGCGCACGGAGGGCGACAGCTGCACCGAGGGCGAGGTCAGAGGCGGCTCGTAGTGGTCCTGCATGTAGGGCTAGGTCGAAGCCATTAGGTCTCAGTCCAACAGCTATTAGGAATAATTTTTAACTTTGATTAAACATATTAAAATCCTTAAATACTCACTCAATTAATTTGGTTGCTAGTCATATTTTAAACTAGGGTCTTATATATATATATTTATATATATATAGGGGGTCTTCACAAATCAACAAGCTACCAAATATCTATAATAATTTCTGATTAATTCAAATTCAAATTTTAATTCTACAACCACCTTATCTCATGGGGTTTTGGGGTTTTATATAACTTATTTGATTCTTAGAAAATTTTTAAAAACCTACTTTAAAAATTATGATCTACAAAGACCTTTATTGAAGAAAATGCATATTTTTTGAAAATATGCCAAAATAACTTACTTACTATTCTATATTTTTTACTTTTTAAGAAAGTTTTGAAAAATTAAAATTATATTCAATAATACTATAAGAATATTAAGCATATACAATAGAGCTTCAAATAAAAATTTATTTTTTTATTAACATTAATCTTCTCATAACAAATAGAGTTGAAATAATATTAAAAATTATTGGCATAGTCAAAACATATAAAAATCTAAACAAATATAATTTATTTTATTTATTAATTCTTTAGAACTAAATTCATATTTTGTAATAGTTTTTTCCATTGAAGTTCTTAGCAATTTTCTAATAAGGTATAAAAAATAAATCAATAATTTATTTTATAAATATGGGTAAATCTCTCATCAAAATGAAATAATATTTCTCTTATACATGCATTAAATAATGTGTAAATTAAAAAATTTTTAGTCATTAATATACATTTATTACTTTTATCGTTTAGTTCTATTTTTAGTTTATAATATTATTGAAATAAAAAAGATATTCAAAGAGAATTATTGATTTAATATTATAAAACTCATTTATATTTATTTATTAATTTACAAAGTTATTTTAATCTTATAGATTAATAGTATTTATTTACTAAAATTTAATTTTAAATAATTTGAGAATAATACTCTTATATTATATTGATAGTAATTTTAACAATTACCCTTTATTTTGATGTTATATCAATTTAGCGTATTTGCTGTAAGTTCTTGTAATTTATTGCATTCCTAACTAATTATTAGGCGCTAAATTTTGAAAGAGATAAAAATGAAATTGAGTTAGAAAACGGAGTGGAAATTTTCATTAATAATTAGAATTCTTTAAAAGATTTTAGCGATTACGATGAATAATCTAATTTATGATTTTCATTTTATTTTTTAATAAAATTATTATCTTGATGAATCCAAAATAGGAAGCTCATACTCAAAATAGATTAATGGATATGATTTTAGATTGCTATTTGAAGACTAGCCTGCTTAAGAGGAATGTGTTTCAGAAAATAGCTCTTCCAAAAGTAAGTCAAGTTAATATTTAGTGACTTGATATTAATAAAATCCATTTATTAAATTTCATCATTTATGACACACTATTCAAGCAAATATATGATATAAAAATAGGGAAATTGTAGAGTACATGCCCCTCCACTGTTTTACTCTTTCCACTCATATTATTTAAAATAATTTTAATCAATATTATATTGCTTTTAATAATCCACTACGATTTTTTAAAATAAATTTCTAGCCCAAATCATTTTACCCTTTTCTTATGGTAATTAGGTAAGTAACTTAAGGAAAATTAAATATAGGTAATACACTTATGAGCAAATATAATTAATGAGATCTTAAACATAATACTAAAAAGAGTAGATTTATCACGAGAAATTATTAAATTAGATTGAAACTTGTTCTGAGGGTACGAATGATTTACTTCCTCAACAAGGCAATCAAGAAGAACCCTGACCTTATGGAGAAATTAGACTTCATGAGAACCATCCCTAAAAGATTTTTAAGATAATTGATATAGGGGGTTTACTAAGCTTTCAATAAAGGCTTAGAAAGCATCTCAAGAGGAAGTCGTCAACTATAGCTAATAGACTTCTTCAACAGAGTTATTGGTTTCGATATCTCACTCTAAACAGCTTTCTTTACTAAACTAGCAGCAACCTAGATAAACATTACCTCAAAGGAACAATTATATGATTTATTCTTCACATTGGAGCTTGATCATAAAAAGCAACAATGCCAGAGGAACAGTAACCTGTATATCCAGCTTACTATAATCTAGACCATCACTACAGCCATCACTCTAGCCTTCACAAATCACTCCAACCTAGAAAGGGTACTAAATATGAAGAAATGGCACTCTAGACTAGTATTTAATACAGCAGATGTAGTCAAAATCTTCACCATACCTCAAACCCTAAAACAAAGCATGATCTTAATAAGATTAGTTGAAGTTTTTGAAAATATTGTAAAGAAGCGTTAGTTACTACCAATTTCTAAGAGGAAGTGCATCCTTCCCAGAAATCCACGAAACCTAAAACTCAAGATGTTGAGATGAAAGACGAGTTCCATGACGTACCCAACATTAATTAGAAAAATCTCAAAAATTAAAGTGCGCAACAAGAATAACCTAGTAATTTATTCCGTGACGTATTAACTTAAACTGATGACGCACTTACTATTAAATATTAAGAAAAATAATAGTAAATAATTAAAGATTTAAAATAAAAATATATGGAGGCAAAAGATATAAAAGGTATTATCAATGAACAACATTTGTCAGAGATAGAAGTAAACAACATGGGTAAGATAATCTAAATGACTCTTCCCACAAATGTTTATGCGGATTTAGATCTTTCATAAAAGTAAGACTGGCAAGCTTTTGGCTTGAGTTTGACTTAGGATATACTAAAAATCCCTATCATATACTAAAACCTCCTTTGTTGGAGTAGACTTGATAAAACGAAAGTTTTACTAGTCTTCGAAAATTAAGATGTCGATACAGGAGATCCTGATTAATGGTTTTAACTTATGACATAAATTCCTTAAACTAGAGGATATATACCTCCAGGAGTTGGTGTTATAAATGATGATCCGTAAGCTTACAAAATGCTAACTTACACTGAACAGATTCTTATTCAATCTGACGGGATCTCTAGACCAATTATCTTGCTATCATTGGAGTATTTATTAGGTATAATTTTTAACCTAATAGAAGAAGATGATCATCAAGCCATAGTCTTCATCATGGAGGAATTAACAGGCAAAGTACTGGAGCTCACGAACAGATCAGAGGTGCTTCACTAAGACAACTTAAGAGACTACTACAAATATATATTCCCTTGGTGGCCAGATAACTCATTGCTGAGCAATAGAAACAATCTGACAATTAACATTGAAAGGGCTTGCTTGACCCTTATGTATATTAAACATATTTTTGATCGGGGTCCCCAGAGACCTCAATGTGATCTTATTATTATTATTATTAATTTTATCACGATTTTTTTCAATTTATTTCTGATCCCTTCTCTCCGTATTTTATGTTTGTTGCTTTGTCTCTTTCTCCTTTATTCATTTTGTTTCTTCTTAATACTTTTCCTGTAGATATTAAAGAATGCTTCCATATACTTGGGGTTTAGGAGGACAACTATTTATGGCTGTAGTTCTAGTCTATCGCTGAATATGCAGCTTTCAAGCTTGTTCAGATCATTGCTGTAGTTTCCGTTCAACTCTCTCTCTCTCATTATGGTGATTCTCACGCTTTAGCACTCATTGCCACTAACTTACCTAAACTTAATTCCTTTAATATTTAATCTTGTTTCCTTGTCTAATTACTTTTGCTCCCATCTCCATTTCCACTTGTCTCCAGATATACGAATTTATCTTTTCCAAATCTGTCTTTCTCTTCTTCTTTGATTTGAAATATCTATATTGAATTTTGTATATAACAGATCTACAAATTTAACATTAGGTAGCATTCCTCGCAAATTTTATCCAATCCTTTATAGATATCTAAAATACTCGTTTTTCTTCCACTTCCAAGTTACTTACTATGAGAAAGGCTATAACCACAATTTTAGGAATCTAAAACTTAATTCGTTTCCATTTTTTCACCATCTTAACTTTGAATCTTTGGTCCTTCTGTCTTAGTAGCTATCTCATTTAATTGTTTCACAAATTTTTGTATCACTGCCTTGCTCCCTACCCACTTTCCTTCTTGCATCATATTCTCCAATTGCTTAGAATTATTTCAATTCTTAGGATCACACAGTTCTGAAAATTCTTCTTAATGACCTGGCAGCTTGCTGGCATGACAATACTCTCCTGGTCAACTATAATAGTTATAAAGGATACTTATAAGTAAAATTATTTCTTCATCGAAATCTATAATTTACAAATTAATACTTATATTGTTATATTTCTTTATAATTAACTTAATTATGATAAGTATTATAATTAATTAATGGTATGATTTATATATTTTATTTTGGAATAGTTGGTGGTACAACCATTGACTGTGATTGCAAAGTGACTCTCTTTGGATTTGACGCTGACATTTCGGGATAGATGGTTGTTTTAATATTATTTGTATTTAAAAAATTACATCTTGTTTCAGGCCAAGTAAATACATGTGGTTCAAATAATTGCCCCATTTACTCTGATTTTACGACAGGCACATTAAATATAAATATTATTATTAGCTAATGCTGCTTTTATCCAAGTACTCACTAATCATAATAGTTATTATATATATATTTGGGAAATTCTTGTAAAATCAAGGCAATAACAAATGGATAAGTAATCTAAATGCTGATTAAGGGTAAACTATCACAAATCCTGTTTTTATGGATGGAAATATTTTTGGAATTTCAATAGGATCTAAATTAAGATTTTTCAAACTTAATGGTGCTACAGGTGCCAAGCTTCTAGAATAAAATGCTGATTCTTTCTTAAGTAGCAATGATCCTACATTAATCTCATAACTTGAAATGAGTGCAGATTTGGCGAATAGCCTTCTCTACGTACGAATGAAGGTTAACACCAATTATTTTACTGCCACAGATCATGAGTTTATCTTTACAATAAATTTAATGTCAAATATAATATAATTTATTTATTCTTTTAAGAAAAAAGTAAATAATTTATGATTAAACCTCTAATGTTAATATATCATAAATTTTTTATCATTTATTCTTAGTATACAAAATTTAGATAAATACACTGATTTTAATTCTATATATTTTGGATAATCTTGATAAGATTAACTCCATTATTAACTGTGGGCTGGATATTTAGAACCCGAGGTCTGACTGCCTCTCCCTCTTATGATACTCTAGATCTATTCATTTCTTCAGATAAATTATGGCACCTGGGCTGGTTTTATAAATCTGACACATCCACTTAGCGCTTAGTAGTTCAGAAAATGTCAAAGACTGATGGATCTATTGAATCGGAGCAGCTCATCAATCATGTTAAGCCGACAAACTTACAGGGAATGATAAAGCTTAATCAAAATGAAACTTCTTGGTATGGGCTTATGTATCATTTATATTTATTTAATAAGAATATCAAGACACATCCCATTATCTTCAAATTTACTACGGAACAACATCAGGGGGGGGGTTTCCTGCCCCATACATAAAAATATGCAATTTTTATAATTTTCAAAGAATCATTATCATCAATTATGATATAGTTATTTTTTATCTAGCTTCAAATATCATTTCTATCTTGATAATAAATTCACATTTAATAAAAATCACATTAATTATTAATAAAAATTATTTTTTTTAGCATTTTTTTAATATATAATTTGATAAAGAATAATTATGTATCTTGAAAATTATATATAAATAAAAGTTGTTTAGTACATTGTTATAGTAATTAAAACTGAAATTTGTAAGTATATAATATTTTTATTGCCAAACAATATAAAATTCAATGTTGGGGGCAGGAAACTTCAGGAGAGGGCGGGAAAATGTTGGGCAGGAAAATCCCCCCTCAACTTAGATAACTCATTAACTAATAGTTTTGTGGCAACATGGACATTGTCTAATTTTAATTTGGAAATTTAAAATGTTACAGGGTATATGATAGTGAATGGAATATTAGCCAATAGTAAGTATAAAATTTCAACAATGCTTATTAATACTTTATAATTTAGATGAGATATTGTTATAATAAATTAATTTTAAAAGTTTAAAGCTGATTAAAACTTGTAATTTTACGAGATAATT
The DNA here is from genome assembly GCA_000711775.1 of Oxytricha trifallax. Taxonomy (NCBI): domain Eukaryota; phylum Ciliophora; class Spirotrichea; order Sporadotrichida; family Oxytrichidae; genus Oxytricha; species Oxytricha trifallax. Next base: position 32,336 of record ARYC01019095.1, on the reverse strand, counting down.
TACTGCGTTTTTTAATAATTAAAAATTGAATTTCAATGACTATTAAAAAATTGCAACCAATATTTTTATAAATGATGATAACTAATGTTGATAAAATCGTTTTCAACTATTTGAATTTGCTGAGAAAACTTTTTCAAATTCAAAATTTATTTTATGACTTAATTAATTGTTCTTCATGTTAGATGTTTAATTTATCAATGCTTTAAATTTTATTAGTTATGACCTCAATATCGGGAAACTTGGGTACTTAATAAAATCTATTAGTTTTTATGAATTAAATAAAGATGGCTTTTACTCTGACCATAAATTCATTTTAATGCAAAATTAAAAGCATTATATTTAATTAAACATATTTAAGTATAATTAGAATCACCATGAAATATATTAGTAAATTTCTATGGTAAATAGATATCTACTGTAATTTAAAAGATTAAGAATGATAATATTAAATTTTATAAAATAACTTTTAATTAGTAATAGTATTTGTTGTCATAAATCCAACTACTGGAGTAATTGCGGGTTAGAAAAAAATAGTAAAAGGAGATGCATCATTTAGCACTCCGAAACTTAAAAATAATATATATTTTTATAGTTTCTATATTCTGAAACATTTGACTGTATAAAGAGGAGACTACATTTATTCAGTTTTGAATTAGCAATATACGAATACAAACCTTACTTTACCTAGAGTAATATAATTTAACTCCATTAATTTAATTTTATAGATAATCTTATTTAAAACAAATTATTACTTAGACATTGAGAAATCTCTTGATTTGTATATTAATTATTAATTGTAATCTAACTGCATTAACACGACCTCGTCTTCTCTTGGAGATTTGAGTGTCTATGACATCACTGGAATATCTACCACTTCTTCAACCCCCACATATAATCTTGTGTATGAATCACTCACATTCATTGACTCACTCGCTGAGACTACAATTGCATAATAAACTTACACTGCCATAAAAACCTATACAATGAGAGATACCACAACAAATTCATTTTGCGATTTACCCTTGGTACTTTCAATTACAAACATCACATACAATTTCAATACATTATTAAAAATTCAAATTAAAAAAATTAATGATATATATATATATTTAAATTTTCTATGAAAATACTTAAAGCTCTGGTCTCATAACTATTGGAACTCTAACAATTATATTATATTGTTTGCTTATTATTAAAATAAAATAATTTCTGATTGCTCAGGAAACTAATATTCATGGAATGCAATAAGAAAACCAGATGGTACTGATTCTTAAAGTTAATTTGTGTAGGTTTTACCCAGCACCCTTAAATTTAGCATATATTTTATTTTTTTTAGGTATTAATAATTGATTTGATAGTTCTCAAATCAATATTTAAAATCTATTTTATATTCTTTTTGTCTTATACTAATGAAACAATTTGTACAATATGTTTAAAATCCAATCATAAATTCAGCAAATACTTACGTAGCTCTTTTTATAAAGTGTGACCTCTTTTAGAAATTTATCATTAATTTAGCTATGATTTTTTATATTTTTCTTTATTTCTGAATAATACTAATTTACTATATTATAATAATGTATTTATAAACAAACTAATGTTAATTTATACTTGTATACCTTTTTTAGTATTATTTATTATCAATAAAGCTAATATTTTTTTCTAATTCAATTTTAACTCGATATATTCATTCGATCTATACACAGCTATTTCATTCAGAATAACTGTCTTTAATGCTTATAAATCAAAGTTTTACTATGGGAGAGTATTATCTAATATGAATTAAGAATACAAATAACATAACTAAATATGTTTTAACTTCATTATAGTTGGTAAGTGAATTAAAAATAAAATTAAAAGGTATACCAAAGAGAGCAGCTTACAGAAATCCTTCTGTTGCAAATCATGATTAAATAAAACATCGTGTATAATTTAATTTGTCAACTTGCAATGATGTGGTGTATCCTTTTTACTGGGGTAGCTCAGTGGAAAATGTGATTACTTATGATTTTAAATTGGATGAGTGGGGCAACCACATGATGGCAGGGGAAGGGTAGAAAGTTCCATTTGTGGTCACATCTGGAAACACCAATGGCTTTATTTATCTAGGTGACTAAAGGGGCAATCCATATTGGAATCTTTTAATGTTAATTTAAATTTTAATTAAATTTTATTTCTTTTGCTTACTAACTCTCTTTACCCTACAAAACCATCTAGTTGCATCAGTGTATACATTTAATTTATCAGTCATGTTATTCTTATTTATTATTTAAAATCTAATTTATTAATATTATGAAGAAGCCCATTAAAATTAAACATCCATTTTGTTAAAATTATAATATATGTTTTTATATTTTAAGTTTTATTATTCTTGTCTTAATTTAATTAAGAACAAAAGTTAAAACATTTGCGATAATATTTAAATAAAAATAACTTGAATAATTAAGAAAAATCAAAAAATATATATATGTGAAAACTATTTTATATCAAATCATCATTTATACATAATAAAATTTTAAATAATTCAATAAAATTTATATGTTAAAGATAGATTTTTTATTTCAATGAAAAATATTCATTATATAATTAGCCTTTAATTTATTTATTATTATTAAATTTAAAAAATGTAATTTTTTTATACCAATTCTCTTATTTTGTTTATGCTTCGTGTACTATGGCTACTGAGGAATATTCCAATCTAGATTCAAATTTATTATAATTTACATAATTATAAGCTGTAGTGCCTGTAATTGTAAAGGTGATTCATGCAAACGGTTAGTTAATGTATGCAAAGAGACTTCCTGTTGATCGGTATGATCCTTCATTAAACATAATTAAATCCATAATAAATATTCAATTTACTAATTTAAATAATTTAAAATACATTAATTTCGCCTTAATTAATTATATAGTGGATTATTATTGCCATCTATCAATATAAACAATTAAAATTTTATTATATTTTATCAAATTAATTATAATATTTTCTTGAATACAAAAGTTAATCAAAAATACATGATTTTCCATTTTATAGTTATCTTCAAAATATGAAGGGATTATAATGTAGCACATGATTGTTTCTGGAGGCGATTTAATAATTAGCAATGAAATAAAAATTATGGAGTTAAAAGTAAATTCAAATTAATACTTTATATTAAATTTATATTGATATTAATATCGAAAGATTTATACAATAAAAATAAAAATTAATCATATTAAGTTTATTGTTTATCAGTGTTAATTATTACTAATATATGTTAAGCGACTAGGAAGACAAAAAATATTATTTCGTTATCTTGAAAGCAAACAATAGAAGCAAAAAATGGAAAAATTTCGAAATCTTATATTGAGCTACTACTCATTCAGTCATTTGAGAAATAAATGTTGCAGCTATAACTTTAAGGTGTAATGTAATCTGGAGTTCCAAAAAAAGTAGGGTAGTTTAAAATCTCTAAATAACCTAAAGACATCTTTGGTAATTTATGGCCTCTATTTATTATTCATATTTTAGTAATAATTAACACTGATTATTATATGTTAGGGGTCTCTAATTTATTTTTTAACTCTTTTTTTATTAACTTGCCTCTAAATTTATTGTTTATGGTAAGAAGTGGAACTCTGTGAATTCTGAAAGGGTATTCGTGATATGCAGCTTAGCTTTCTTTAAAATCTGTGCTCAGGTGAAACAAATTGGGTGATGAGAAATTAGAATTATGGAATGATTTTATTACTAAACATTGATATCTTAAATTTAATTGAGTTTATTCAATTACTACTATGTTAATGGAAATTAATTTATGTATTTCTTTAAACACTTAAGATATTTATTAAATACAAAAGAATTGGTAACTTATTAGTATTTTAATGCTGTAAGGAAATTAGTACTTGGGGTTATTCATTGAATATAATTAAAAAAGTTTTATAATGTGACTTTCGAAATTTATAAGCTTTGTCTAAGAAAGCCGCTCGTATACTGGGAAAACCAGCTTTGACTTTTAGCTCATGCTATTTATCATCTTATGTAGTTAGAAGGAGATCACTCAATTGGTAAGTTGTAACACTATAAGTGCAATCAAAACCCCAAAACCCCTTAATGAGTTTTATATGTGTTTTGATTGATGAGGGTAATGTTGGGGATTAGGGCTTATTTGAGCAAGGAAGCATCTTTTTCACTCTAGTTATGAATTTTTGAAAATTTAGCATGATCATTATTTTAAAACTCAACTTATATGTTTTTATATTTATATACATGTTATAGCATTTTAATTTGAAAAAGTTAAGTTTGAGTACCATTTTTTTCTGCTTTTCATTTTTTTCATTTGTTATAACTTTTACTGATGGTTTTTATGAAATTAGATGATTGCATCTTTATTAAAAATTGGTATTTATGCAAAATAATTTTTGAAGTTTCACAAAGAGATATTTTCAAAATCAATTCAACTCTTTCATTTCTTTTAGCTTGCGTTCTTTATTATCATATTTTCGTCCAATAGAATTAAGTTTGGTAACATAATTAAAATTTAAATGAAAAATAAGTATAAAATGAGTGATTTTAAGGTGATTTATATCCACAATCATTAAATGATTTAGTTCCAGAAGTATTATAAATGGATCAATCTTAAAATTTTGTATTTATAATTTCTATTAATTTTAGGACACCTATTAAATATGGGCATCTTATAGGAGGTCAACCTGGTAAGGATACGTGGAGAAAGTTGGCAGAAGCTGTAACAAACTCCAGAGATTGATCTCCATTTTTATCAATTTAGTTCCATTAAATTAGTACTAAAATTGTTTAAATTTAATTAGTACTGGTACTAAATTCGTTTAATTTTAATTGGTACCAATTTAATAGTACCAAAACTTAATTAGTACCTAGTTTTAAACTAATGAGGTTTTAATGGAAAAGTTCCAAAATGGTTCAAAACCTAATTGGTACCAGTACCAATATGAATTTTTTCTAAGTTGGTACCAAAATATTTTAAAAAATGGAGTTCCTAAGAATTAAAAGAAGATGCTTTCATAAAATTAGCTATTCTAATAAAATAAGCAAAGCAAACAATTAATGTACTATCATTAAAATTTTCATAATGAAATAATTTCTACAAAGCATTTATGTAGATGTAGTGATGATAAAAAATAAAATATTAAAGATCTCAACAATGAAAATAATAAATTACATTGAATCTAACAACAAAAATGAAACAAATCAAAAAGAAACCCTAATCCCCAACATTAACCTCATCAATCAAAACACATATAAAACTCATTAAGGGGTTTTGGGGTTTTGAATGAATTAAGTTGAAGGAAATTAAACTAGCTTAAGTATAAAAATATCAATAGAAAGTTGATTTTATAATATAATATAGACTAAGACTAATACTCTTCCACTAATATAGAGATTAGAGCATTTATATTTGTCAATAATTTCAACTATTCAAAATTATAATGAATAAATTTTAATGTTTTTTATTCAAAGTTAAGCTCTAAATATATAAGATTAAATATAATAATTGTTTACAAAAGCGATGTTATTGCCTTTTAGTCTTATCAATCTAATAATTATATTTTAATAAATTATATTAAGTTAGATATTATATAATCTTACAGAAATGGAGTTCAGAATAAGAACATGGCATCCATACGTTTTACAGAGTCAACTAACAATATAGTATACTTTAAATTCTACAATAATCATATTGGTTCTCTTGGCTTCCGGATATTTTCAGATTCAATAACTGGATCTTTCTATTAATTTGTACATAGTTAATCAAGTGGAGAAACTATCTATCAAGGAAAATTATTTAATTAATTCTAATATATTATCGATTTTTATAAATATAGAATATATTTCAAATTGTCTGATGGTACAATTTCTAGAAAATCTTTAAATTATGTTAATGCATTTATAAATATAATATACTTATCTATTTTTAAAAATATAAAATATTTAAATGCTTATTTAAGTTTACTAATTAAAAGTTAATTTACTAATATTAATTATGCTTATAATTATAATAAATATTATAATAAAATAAAAAACCAAATATGGTCAATTTTTATAAACTAAAGGAGCAATCAAAGAAATTATATTAAAGTCTATAAATGAAATTAAGAACTTTATTATAATTTAAGATTATATAAATCGAAAACTCTCTTTTGTAGTTTTTATTCAATATATATTTATTGTCTACATTTATCGTTAAACAATTAATAAACACAAAATTTCTTGTAGTGGCATATAATTATTCCAAATATAATTAAATTATTGAACTAATATATAATATGAAGCAGTTATTATATTAGTTTTAACTTCATACTCAATCTTTTAATTTTAAATGTTGGATAGACATTTTATCAAATAGATTAATTCTTTTTATCAGATAACTAATCTTTGAGTTATTGCTAATCAATTATTTTTTATCCAAGGTCAATAGCATGTTCCTTTAACCGATTTCCCCCATTTATAGCATTTGTTTGAAAATTTACATTTTTTCACAAACTTATATATCACTATATTTTAAACCAGGATTTCAATATATAAATGCATTGAAATAATAATAATTCTCTTTTTATGAATGATTTGGTATGCTCTTAAGCCCTCTGCATTTAAATATAATTTATAATTCATTTTAGGCTTAAAAAATGATAAAGAAAAGTCAATTAATCTTTAAATTCCATTGAAAATCTTGTATGATATTAAACTCTTTTTAAATATAACATCTATGGATACAGAAGAGATGTTAAGCTAGTGAAATTTGCGATGAAACATCGCAGCTTTCTTGACCAGTATTTAAGTGTGTTTTTGTTGAATAGATATTTAATATGATGATACTAAAACATTAAGGACCTCTTATTCTTAGTAATAGATTGTGAACTCTTCAAATTCAATTCTAATTGACATTGTTGTAATTTAAAGTATCAAAAGATTCATGGTGCAGCCTAGCTATAGATGAGTAATTTAAAAAAGTATAAAGTTAATCACTATAATCATTACTGAAATATCGTTACTTAAAACTTAAATTGTAAATTTATATCTTTAATGTCATAAATTGACCTCTATACTCACATATATTTGCTTACATTACTAATATTTAAATCATGGACTTCTACATAATCAATTTAAAATCCAAATACAGCTTAGATTGTATTAGGATTCCACTTGTATTAATCTAATACTAAGCCAAATTTGCTAAGAAAGATTTTAAGTTTTGATATTCTTTATGCATTTCTTAATTTTCTTATTTATTATCTTAATCCCCCTTTATATAATTAACTTGATGTTTTTTTAAAACAATTAATTTGAGAAATTCATTCAAACTAATACTTTCGTTTATTTTTAACTTCAATATCTTAATGTATACCAATTTAAGAAAAAAAATCATATATTTATGATAATGAAATTATTATTAAAATTATTAAAATTAAATTAACGTGAGGATTTTAATAATATTTAATTTTTTTATAATTAAAAATTATTTATATTATATATAAATCAGTTATAACAGGTTCAAACAAATTTTAAATGATATTAAATTTAAAACATTTCTAAAAAATTTTTATTAGTTTTTTATAAATAATTGAAGACAGGCAAATGTTAGGGTAATTAATAATATAAAAGTAATTATTTTAAATAAACAATTAATTGTAATTTAATTTTTTTAAAAAAAAATATGATTGATTTTCTAATATTTTTAAATAACAATAATTTTTAGATAAAATTTAAATTGAGTTAATGATAGAATCTAAAAAAGATTTTTTGAATTTAACATATGAACTTTTTTTTATTAGTTGAAAAAATATTAATAAAATATTACAATCGCTTTGATTTTGATTTAACTTAGTAATTATTTTATTTATCACCGATTTTCCATGGATCCAAAATATTTTAACAGTGAGTCTGTAGCAACATTATCTAATAAAAAGTGTTTTATTTTTTAATATAAACACAATACTCTTTGTATAAAACAAACTTATTATTGGTTCCAGTATTAACCTATGCTACTTTCTCCGGTGCTACTTTAATTGTTGAGCCGCAAGTCAACCTTTACGTTTTGAGTAGGGTTGATTTGACCGCAACTAAAAGATTAAAGTTTGTTTTTACTACTCAATATTAGTTTACAACTATTTCAGCAGCAACTGATTCTTCAGATAATAAATTGGAAATTCATATTATTAATAAGAAAAAATATTATAAATGTATACTTTAAATAAATGTCTTAAAATATTTTAGATTTCGAATTATTCAATAATATTAATTTAGAAAAATAATTAGTATATCCAATTTTTAAAATAACTAATAATCTTCAAATTACTTAATGTAAAAATGATGTTTTCAAGTAAAAATATTTATTCAAAATTAAAACTGTAATTTAACTCTATTTTTTGAATATATTTTTGTTTATTGAAATTATATTTTGAATTTAAAGTTTATCTATATGACAGTTGCTTTTACTCAGGTATATTTTGTAAAACTAGATTCTACTTTCACTGTCGCATACTAGAAATTGTGGAAAAACGAATATACATAATTTTTTACAATTGGCATCGCAATCTGGAACGGAAATATTTATATAATTGTACCAAATATAAACATAATTTAATTATTTATCTATTAAAACACAGTTAATAATTTTAAACTACGGTTCAGAGTTAAACAATTAAATATAAAGTTAATTAATATTGGTTTTGAAATTCATATTTAAAATAAGTTATAAAATCATGGGCTAGATAAAATTTGTTCATAAGATAATCTTATCTAAAATTAATAGTATTTGATTATTAGATAGTAATACATTGTTTAGCCAATAATAATAATTAAAATACGAAGTGAAGTATTAAATTACACAAAGAAAAACACTAAAATTTTTTTAATAATAATTAATTTTATTCCAAACATTGAATTGAGTTTAACAAGGGTTTTTATATTAAAATAATAAATGTGTTTAATGCTTTTTACGGGATGTTCTCAGGAGCTGTATATGGAACAATTCTTTTTAAAAACTTTGGGTTAGCTGATATTTGTTTTTTACTTCCAGAAATTGATCCAGTCATTCATGCAGGATATGTTCCCGTATTAATTATAATAAGAATAAAAAATTTACTACTCCTTCGACTACACAATCTACAACAGTACCAACTGATTTTAGTGAAGATGCTGATTATCCAACTGATAATTATCAACTAATATAAGAGATTAATATAGGTAGGTGTTTAAATTTTAAGTTATCTTTAATTTAATAAAATGATATAATTCAATTATAGTGCTTTTATAATTAATTCTTTATAACCCTATTAATACAGCTTCTTTAAGAAATTACAGGTATCATTAAACTGAATCAGAAGCTGAGCAATCAAACTTTTGTTTTTATATTATGGTTGCTTTGATGATAATTTATTTGATAAATCTTTTTTAAAAGTTGCTTTTAATATTGCTAAAAAAGAACTGAAATGGGAAAATTAGATAAATTTGTCAAAATTCAAATAATCATAATTTGTAATAGCCATGTAATAGAGAGGCTTTTAGATCAAATTATTAAACGAATAAACGTAATTAGAGCCTAATGTTTAACTGTTTACTGTTTAATTTCAAATTATAATAATTATTTTAATATTGAAAAGTTTGATCAAGTTTATTAAAAGTATTAAACATTTAAACAAGTAAACAATCAGTACTTGGCATGTTTACCTGCTCGTCATTGGTACTGAAGCCACTATTAGATGATAGCAGATCTAGCAATTAAACGAATAAACATTAGCCAGATTAGTTGCGTATCTGTTTATTTTTGAGTAAACATTTAAACAGATAAACATAACGAAAAACTTTGGTTTAATTGTTTATTAGTGAATTAGGTTTTAAATGCAATCTTTATATATAATCAACTAATTGACATCGTAGATGAACGTGATCTTTGATCATCCTGCTCTGGGTCTGCTTCTATGTTGTCCTCACACTCCGAGTGTGCCTAGGTGTCGTCTGCCTTGCTGTCATCTATGAATCTCCTGTAAAGATGTCTTGCCAAATCAACCGCATTGAATGGGAATGGCTCTTCTCTCTGGTGCGATTGTATCGCCAGTTTACAAATTGTTAGTCTCTCCATAAATGCGTCCCGATCCACTTTGCTCATCTCTTCAAATGGCAGGTCGTTAGTCGTTATCACCACCGCTGTATTCTTGAAAGCCATTTGAGTCTCTCCATATTTATTGTCAATTGCGTATCCTCTGCCTTCGATGAACTTCTTCATCCTTGCTATGTTCTAGATTTATCAAAGTTTACAGCCGTGATGCCCATCTTTTAGAGAATCTTGTAGCCACTGTAGTTTTAGCTGGTGAAATAGAGCCTGTACAAGCCACCATGATTTGCCACAATATTGACGACCATAAAGAACCGCTTGGTAACTTCATCATAATATATCTGGGTATGGGAAATTGATGGCCTCGCTAACTTCAAATCAGTTTCCAAGTTCTTCCAATCAACGAATGGTTGCTCCACCGTCAACTGTAGCACAAATAGAGTCTTGTAGTTTTAGTTTGTGTCTCCCATCTGTCTTATATTAGTAATGTTATAGAAAGTGCATTTCGGGATAGTACTTGTAGTTATCATTGTGACATTGACCTAAATATTTAATTTATTAATAAATAAGTTTAAAACCTAATTCACTAATAAACAATTAAACCAAAGTTTTTCGTTATGTTTATCTGTTTAAATGTTTACTCAAAAATAAACAGATACGCAACTAATCTGGCTAATGTTTATTCGTTTAATTGCTAGATCTGCTATCATCTAATAGTGGCTTCAGTACCACTGACTAGCAGGTAAACATGCTAAGTACTGATTGTTTACTTGTTTAAATGTTTAATACTTTTAATAAACTTGATCAAACTTTTCAATATTAAAATAATTATTATTATTTGAAATTAAACAGTAAACAGTTTAACATTAGGTTCTAATTATGTTTATTCGTTTACTACTTTGATCTATAAGCCTCTCTATTACATGGCTGTTACAAATTATGATTATTTGAATTTTGACAAATTTATCTAATTTTCCCATTTCAGTTCTTTTTTAGCAATATTACTTAAGAAAATTTAGTTATAGAATAAATTAAGTTAAAATAACAAAAAATGTCTATATCTAAATAATATAAAATGAAGAAACGAAAATTCTAAACATTCTTTCTCGATTTATCAACAACTAACTTTTTTGATTTCTTTAATTTTCGTTAAATATTAGATTGATAAATGAAAAATAATAATTTGAAATATCTTCAAACAGATAAGTAAATGGTTTACATTATTAAATGCGATCTTACTCTTAATTATTCATAATTAAATCAAATTTTATAATGAAATGATTACAAATTAAAAATGGAAAAAAAGCAAGTCAAAATTTTTATTTATATCTTCTTAAGAAGTTTCCAATTTAATATTATTCAACACTATAATTATCTTTAAATTTTGTTTTTATTATTACTTTCTATTTAATTTGATAAATTATTTACTTTAAATGGGGAGACCAGAAGATATCAGCTAAATACTTTTAGTATCCTTTCAATGCAGAAAATAATAAAAAGCTTTGCTCTATGGTATAAATACCCTATAGTCTTAAATAGCCTTCAATTTATGAATTCTAAATTGGATCATTTAAATTTAAAATTACGATAATTTAAAATAAATTAATTGGAACGAGCACAAAAATAACACTATCCAGTAAATTTGATAATTGTCAGGGAAAAAAGATTTATACTTAAATTTTCAATCCTAATGATGATACAGTCCCATCAATTGCAGGCGTTACATTATCAACAGCAGCAAGTGGAATAAATATATTCAGAAAATTAATTTGAAATTCTCGAATCTAAAATAATTTCCATTTAATTTATAAAATTGGAGATCAAGAAATTACTTTTAATTTAGCTGCATACACTGGGTTACCTAAGTATTGCATATGTATTTGAATTGATTTATGAAATTAGTATTTTTTGAATCTTATCAAATTTTGTGATAATACTACCTAAGAGCAAGATACTATGACTACGGAGCAGGTGTATAGACATCCTATATAGATCATTTTGATTTTATAAAATAATTTTTTTACTCATTCAATTCAAATAAGATATGTTGCAACTACAAACATTACAATCTAAATATAAATTTAGAATTAAAATATAATTTTAATAAATCTCAAATTCAAACTACTCAAATTGCTATTAAAACGTTTTTCCATTAGCTTATGGCTAATGGGGAACAGAAGGAGCATATTCTTATAAGCTTAAGACAATGGGTTTTACTGCAAATTTATAAAAAAAATATTAATAATTTAGGTGAAAACGTCTTTTATTTAAGTATTTAATTCAAATGATACTGATCAAAATATGATTTCATCAGGGCAAGGTTGTACTGGAAACAACAACAATATTAAACAAAAATAGAATAAAAATTAAGACAACACCAACATACAATAGAGTGTTTTACTTTATTTTCATAACAAAATTGCTCTTTTCTTAAAGTAAAAAATCATACATTTAATTCAAATTCATGGCTAAATTTTGAGAAAGAAAATATCTAGTCAATACTAATTTACAGAGAGAATTTTTTTTAAAAAAAAAGCGATATTTCTTTATTTTTTAATTCTTATAGTTTTTTATTACTCTAATTAAATTTGTTGAATACGGGATAATATATTTGAAACAAAATTGATAAAAGTCTATAAAAATATATTAATTTTAAATTATTTTTAAAAAATGTAAATTTAGAATTTTTTAATAGTTTTTACATACCCTTCAACTTTAAATTTGACTAAATATTTACATGTACTCTAGCGGATAAGGATGTGATGCATATGTAATGAGAATTTCATCTACTGGTGGTGTTGAATGGTTTAGTTATTTATTTTTTAAAAATTAACTTTAAAAATACTAATAAAATTTTTTATATTAGTTAGTTCAATCTTGGAAGTTTCATTTTTATTTTAAAAGTTTATATATATAATTTTATTTTTTCAAAAAATATAATAAATATTAAGTAATGACAATGACTTTGGTATGGCAGTGACATTAGTTAAATATTTTAGTTTTATTTAGTATATTAATTTTATTTTTTAAATTCTAGTAAAATTAAATCAATAATTTAAATATTATTCGATCTAATGATTTAGAAATGGTGACTTCCGATATAATGACAATTGGTAAAATAATTTTATAATTTTTTGCTATTTTTTGAAAAATTTGAATTTTTATAGGAAATATTGTACTGTTAAGATTAAACCAAACATGTATTTCTGATTTCATATTGTTTGACATAACCTTGATTTATTGATTATATTTTTCACACTTTATTCCTTAGTCAGAAAAGATTTATTCCCCATATATTTTATTTCAACATTGAAAATAATGTTAATTTGGTTAATTGTCTCCTCTGGGAGCTTATGGTTTTGTTTATGGAATTATTTTACTTGAGAATGTCCCCTATAACACTAACAAATATTTTTTTACAAAATTAAATTCTTTTATAGAACAATCATGCAATTATAAAGCTAACTTATAATATAATTAAAATACTTATAATGAGGGCAAAATGGTGTGGGCGAAGAGGATACTTTAAACGAATTTACATAATTTTATTTATATATTATGACATTTTATTTCCAATATAAATAATCACTTGCTAACAATACTTCTTTATTTTGTAAAGAGAAATGTTTTGAATAAAAATTTACTTTAATATTTTTATTTTTAGCTAGATATTTATATTGTAATATTTTTATATTATTTGAAGAATCATATTAGAATTTTAAATATTAATAAAAAATTTATTATATCATAAAAAATCAATAAAAATTAAAAGAAACTATATTTTATTAAAATTTTTTTTATTTAATATCTTTTAATTTCTTTATTCTTAATTAATTAAAATAATATAATATAAAATTGAATGAATTTAATAGATTCTTCTATCATTTACTTGCTAATAAATCTATAATACAATTTATTTAAACATTTTTGCGTCAGTTCTAAGATTTCCAAGTGAATCCAAGAAATTAAAGTACTTTTATGGGCTCTGGTCTCTCCTATTTAAATACTAACCCAGGATTTCTTAAATATAATTATTTTTATAATTAGTGCCAATTCATATGATGTTCTATGATAATGGAACAGATTTAAATACTGTATTTCATTATTAATTGAAACATTCTGCAAATTATTTCTCTCAAAACTCCATGGTTGGCCAAACTTTATTTATCTATACTTTAAATTTTAATTATTCGATCCATTTGATAACTTTGTTTACCAAAAAATATAAAAATAATTAAATATAACTCTATTTGTTTACGTTTCAGCTGCTCTCTTTGTGAGAACTTCAACATACCATGATTTGACAATAATGAAGTTAAATCCAATAGATGGAACGATTATTTGGTCAAGAATTTACGACATTTATATTTGCATTTAATTTTATTTTTTAAAAAATATTTTACACTAATATAACAACGATGTCCAATATTTTATTGCCAGTTGTCAAAATGAACAATTTAACACAATCTCTCTATATAGCGCATAAATGTTTTAATACTATTTTTTCATCCAACTTAAGATGTTCATTTAATCAAGCTAACTAGTAATAAATAACATTTTAATTCATTTCAAAATTTATATTTCTTAATCAGTTTCATTGATCGCTTTATTTTAATAATAGTGCTGGAGTAACTCAGAAAAGAATTATTATGAAGCTTACTTCAGGCATATTCTCAAGTGTGGATCTCGTTATGAATTATTTATTATTGTAGTATTACATTTGAGTTTGGAAAATTATTCTATTCATAGCAGCTACAATTTGAGGAAAACTAGACAATAGGGTACTTTTTCGAATACGAATTCATAATCAGCTCACCTTTACTATTGGCCTTAATATTAAATCGAATCACAGAAGCGTGATAAATCGACTTTAATTATAGCAAATAACTTAACTAAACAAATCACACAAAATTAAAATCAATTTTTCTCGCTTCTATGCGATTAGATAAAAGTTCGAATCAGAATGTCCAATTGATTTTGTATTCTCTATAGAACAAGTACCATATTGTCTAGGTTTCGAAAAAGTTAACTCCCACGATTTTATTTATTACATACTTAATTTTACTTAACTTCTAATTCAAATCTATTCCTGCAATATTTAATTCTTCAATTAAGAATCATAAAAGTGGAAATGTAATAGTTATTGGTACACAATCTATATCAGGATCAGATTAAAGAATAGAAATTACTACATTAGATAAAGATATTATTTATTGGATTTTAATCGTAATTAATAGACAATTATATTTGTTTAAAGATTTAATTGCAATTGATAGTTCTAAAACTTACTTTTATTAATAAATCTTTGAATTATAATTTACCAAATCCATACAGGCATGGCCACTTAAGCAAGATTAACTTACTAGTTCGGGGATTAAAAATTTAATTAATCATATAAATGCTTCTAAATTATATTACTTTTTTGCAATGTACAATACAGGTAATTTTGGTAATTCATTCTCAGGTAGTACAGTTATAGTAGATAAATATTCTTTAAATCATTGGGAGTATTTCTATAAACATGCATGTCATAAATACCCATATTTCACTCACAGCTCATTTTAAATATATTAGTTTATTTTTAAAAGAGATTAAAAGCATTTAATAATTCATAGAATTTGTAATTACAGATAAATTAATCTTCTAAATTATTGTCATTATAGATATAGAATATTTTATGTTGAGCTAAAATATATTGATAAATTAATTTCATTTTTAATCTAATGTAAATCTTTCAGTTATATTTTATTTTTTAAAAATATTATTGTGTATACAATTTTAAGTTTGCTGGGAAAATTTTTTTATTTATTTGAATTTATGTTAAAGAGAACATATCAGATAATATATTTTTAAAAAAATAATTCTATTGACTAACTTGTCAATTGAGGCATATTAGATAAGATTTAAGTGTAAGATAATTTCTTTTAATAGAGCATATACAGAGTTATTTTTGCTCTAATAACTAATTTTTATATTTAAACTAATTTTGTTTAATAATATAAATGATAATTTACACAGCAAAGCTAACAGTAGATGAGCTGTGATTGCTCATTAATTTTGAGAAAATCTTAGATGAGTTCGATCTCTTAAAATGATCAAATAAATCGAAAACATTTTAAATAATTAAGTAACCTAGTTATGGAGAATAATCTCAACAGGTCAAGCTTTAGTGGAGATTTGATAGGCTTGTGCTTTCCAGAATATTATTTTAAAGATAAATTTTATAGTAGTCTATGGGTTATATCACTAAACTGCTAATTTTAGAATTTTGACTATACATATTTGTTTGATTTGATTTCATGTCTTGCTAAACCTAAAATTAAAATAAACTCCCATAAAAGATAATTTGAATACTTATAAAAATACCTTGTTGTTTTCAAATATGAATTGACAATTTTATTAATTATTTTATTTAATTCTTAAATTGCTTTGTATTTAATCAATATTATTTCTCAAGTGTTTTGGCATATGTAGTAGGTACAGAAACATCAATTCAAGCAAGCTCAATATTTTTTAGTAATATCCCAATTAGATTTAAGGACGCTTACTAGACTTAAATGTGGTAATTACAATCATATAACATTTAATAAAAAAAAACAAAAAATAATTTATTTATATAACGCTATCTAACTATATCCTTAAGGCGATTACGAAGGAGGTTCTTCTAATCAATAATACATATTTAAATTTATTTAAAATACTCTCTACCATCTTGGAGTTAATAATGCTATACTTATACTGGATTATCAAGATCAGCTCCCGAATTAAAATTTTATACTCTTTTAAGATTTATTTTTTAGTTTATATAAATATCTTAATATATAAATGAGATATTGTATTTTTGATTAATTAGCTTTATTTTATTGAATTGTATCCAATTGAAGTAACTATTGGTTAAACAGCTACTTACTTATTAAATGTAATAAGATTTTATTTAAAATTTTAATATAAAAAAGAATTAATTTAATTTGAAATGCAAGAGATTTCCTATAATGTCAAGGATATTCTGTTTCACGCCGAGGTACCTCCCCCCACCCCTCCCCCAGTCCCTAAACCGAGGTACCTCCCCAAACCCCTCCCTCCACCTCAAAATGAAGTCCCCCTGATATACCCCACTTTAAATGAAAAATCATATTCCCAAGGTATGAATCGACTCACTTGTGACATCTCACTCTCCTTATAATATTTACTCTTAAATGACATAAATTTTTCTAAAATCTTTAATATCATTTTTATACCTATGTTGATGTTATTTTTAATTTTTGGCAACTCTCATTTCGTCCGTCAAATATTTTAGAGATATACTCCAATAGGAAAATATATTTCAATTGAGTTTAGATTATCTAGAATTTTTGCAGATTTTATTAATACAATAGATTATATGCATAAAATTAACAAAAATCTTTTTCAAACTAAATTAACTTGATTCAATTTTAATTTAAAAATAAGCATGAGTAAATTTTACAAAATACTCATTTACTGTCTAGAATAAAAACTATTATTTCATAATTTATGAATAAATTCAACATTTTGAAATAATAATAAAATTATCAAGCATAATCATTTTTGAATTTATTCATAAATTATGAAATAATAGTTTTTATTCTAGACAGTAAATGAGTATTTTGTAAAATTTACTCATGCTTATTTTTAAATTAAAATTGAATCAAGTTAATTTAGTTTGAAAAAGATTTTTGTTAATTTTATGCATATAATCTATTGTATTAATAAAATCTGCAAAAATTCTAGATAATCTAAACTCAATTGAAATATATTTTCCTATTGGAGTATATCTCTAAAATATTTGACGGACGAAATGAGAGTTGCCAAAAATTAAAAATAACATCAACATAGGTATAAAAATGATATTAAAGATTTTAGAAAAATTTATGTCATTTAAGAGTAAATATTATAAGGAGAGTGAGATGTCACAAGTGAGTCGATTCATACCTTGGGAATATGATTTTTCATTTAAAGTGGGGTATATCAGGGGGACTTCATTTTGAGGTGGAGGGAGGGGTTTGGGGAGGTACCTCGGTTTAGGGACTGGGGGAGGGGTGGGGGGAGGTACCTCGGCTCGGTGAACAGATATCCTTTAAGTGCATATAGCATACAATATGAAACATCATCAACAACAGCAACTACTTCTAATTGTTTATATTTATTATATAAAATTTATTTAAACTAAATATTTTGAATTAAATTTAGAAATGTGGATCTAATAATTAGCTAACTCTATAAATTCCACTTTTTTATTATATTTATATTGATTAAACTCGTAAAATTTGCTAGAATGACTTTTCTTTTAACATTATTTATTAAAAATTTATAAAGTTTTTAGGAGGTATTTCTTTAATATTAAAATATCAACAATTTATGAATTTACTTTTTATAAATTTAGCAGTTTAATAATTATGGTAATAACTTTGAATTATCGTAAAAATTTAAATGAAAGCAATGATAAAATCCTAAATAAGCTTTTTAATTTTATTTCTATATAATATTTCAATAACTTCTTCTATTATTTGACTTTTAGCATTATAATTAATATTCACATATATTAATAATAATTGATTTTTAATTTAATGTTTCAATTTTTGATTATATTTATTATTGTAATTAAATAATTCATTCATAACAATTCTACCAGCTATTTATTTAAATTCTTTTTATCTACAGGAGATGCTTCAAAAATAAACATTACAATAGACGCAACAATTGCAGGAGTGACTCCAAGTGTAAGATATAATTTATTATTATTTATAAATTAAGATACTTGGTCGTCTCCACTACTCTTTAACATGAAGGTAAATCTGCAACAAATGTGCAACCATTTAATAAATTAATTTGTTAAATTAAATTAACTCTTTAATGATATATAAATTTTTAGATTAGTTATCTGGCCTGCAACTTCTTCGATTTTACCTAATTCTGTTGCTAGTTTGTGTCCAGAAAACAAACAAAAATATCCAAAAGTTTGGGATGCCAGTCCTAACCATGTTTATAAAGTATTTATAAAATATACTTATCGTTTTAGTATATTATATTTATGTTTATTACAGAGATGGAGATATCGATGATTCAAATGGAAATATGTTAATATGTGGGAAATCAATAGGCACAACTAAAATATTATCAATTCAAAAATTAATAAAACAGAAAATTTTATTTTTTTCAAAATTTACATATAATTGTTTTATTACTAAAGTCATAATTTAAAGTAAAATATGATATAATTATTAATCTGTTGATAAATTAGTTACATAATTGTAAAACTTCAAAACCAAAGACTTAGATTAAATTTATTCTCTTTTATTAGCATTTCCAATTATTTACTTGTTTTATTAGAAGAAATAAATAAAGATTGACAGTTTATCAAATTATCTGAAAATACTATCATACTGATATATTAATTGTCGTACCTTTTTTAAAAAGTTTCTTGTTAAGTAAGTTTGAAATCATTATTTAGTTGAATTTTTAGATAACTTAAATATACTCATTTTAAAAATTCAAAAATCGTTAAATTTAAATGATTTATAATTAATATAAATTTACAACTTGGATAACAGCAAAGTACAATAATGGTTAGTAATAAGGATTTATTTTGACACTCGATAAAAATGGCTTGTAATATTTATATATTTGCTAGTTTTTTAAAATATACTAATTTATTAAATAAAATTATGACATTAAGGATAAATTATTTTATTAATGATTGAAAATTAGATTACATTAATATATTCTATAACGAAATAACCAAACCTCAAAGATATACTTCTAAATTTATTTTATTTTATCTTTCAATGAAATAATCGAATTAAATTAATAGTTTAATGATGCAGAATTAAAATCATTACTATTTTTAATTAAAAATAAAAAAAGAGAAATACGACAAACTTAAGCTACTAACAAAGAAATAATTTATAGTTAAAAGCAATAAAGACAGATACCTAGTAATCGTCTTTAAATCTTATTTTTATTTTTATACTTGAAATAAATAACTTCCTATTTTTATAAATATAATAGAAATAGTATAGCTTCTAATATATTATCTAAGAAAGTATATCTTTATGAGCAAATTAGTTTGCTTGTTCATAATTCAAGTTTGTTTTATTTTCATTGTTTTAATAAAGATGATTATTCTTGTAATATTGGGGATATTCTGCAACAAGTGTAAACACAGGAACTATGTCTGAATTCTCAAGTTGTGCATTCGGAGTCAATTAATCAGGAGTATATGCTTTACTGCTATCTTATACCAAGTAAAATATTAATTCATTTATCTATATTTATATATTCGCTTTTTTATTTATTTTTAAACAAAGATCTAAATACAAAATTCAGTTGAATCATTTGTAAGTATTTCTTATGCGTTATTTGGGGGGGGGGCAAGTTTCCTGCACTTTTTTTATTTATGTAAAATTTAATAAATTTTACATAAATTAGCAAATTTAATATTTTTATGACCCATTAAATATTAAGTGCATATTATTCATCATTGAAGTAACTCAAGAAAATATAATCTAACATTATATAGGCATGGTAAGAACAAGATAAATTTAATCAGAATTACACTTAGAATTGGATAAAATATTTGGAATTACTATAGTAAAGCAATGCAAAATTAAAAAAAACAGAAACTACAAATATAATATGAATAATGTCAGAGTTTTTGGAATCTGAAGATAGATATTGACTATTGATTAATAAATTAAAGTATAATTGTAGCAATGAAGTTAGTCATGAAGTTGGTTGATAGTTGTTTTAAAGATTAATTTAATTTGAAAAAATTAAAAAATATAAAATTAAAAAAAAGTGCAGGAAACTTCCCTAAATTATTTTTTATCATAAACTAGTGCAGGAAACTTCCCCCCGTTATTAAAATCTTATACATCGTCATATGCATCATTAAAGGTAATCATTGTGAAATTTGAGTAAAATTGAATTATTATATTTTTAAGTATTTAAGTATGGAAGAGGCAGACCTATCTATATTTTATTTATAATTCTTATATAATTATAACATAAAATAATATAGCTATATGAGACAAGCAATTGGAACTTATGATTATTCGGCAAACCTCCTTTACAATACATTTGTCATTGAAAAAGCAAATAATGCTCTGTACATAGCTGCCAATAGAACTGATATTTCGGCAACAAGAATTTAATTCATTACTATTTGTAACGAATTTTAATTTATAATATTATTACAATTATTTAATTCAATTAAGAAATCACCAATTTGCAAAGATTGATATTTCTGGTGATTATCCTGTTTAACAATACATTTGTTTTTATTATAATCATAAGTAATTAAAAATATCCTCTGATAAAACTTAATTCTTTTATTTGAATCAATTCTATTATGTTGTTTATATTAATACTATAGTTATGCAACATCTTCAGAAGCTAATTATTAACCCATTTAAACTATGCTAACCTCTGAGAATACAGATTACTTTTATCATTTAATATATAATATTAACATATAATTATATCATTTGTAATAATAATAATATCAACTTATTTAGTTTAAAGTATAAAATATAAGCATCTCCATTATTTGAGAATATATTAAATTTTATAAAATTCTAAACATTTTAGACATTAAATAATGAGTTAAATTTATCTTTAAAATTGACAAAATTTAAATCTTAGTAATTTATATCCTTAATAAATTTAACATTTTATACAAATTAATAAAGGGATATAAATTAATAATAAAAAGAAATAATTAAAAATGATTCTTAATAAATGCTTACAATATAAAATAGTAAATGGTAATTTCTACAATAATTAATGTAATATAATTACAATAATTTTTTAATTAACTTATACTTTTATAGTTTTGGGGCAATAAGTTACGCATCATCTACTACCTATTAAGTATTGACAAAATATAATAAAACAACTGGTGAAAAACTTGCAAATTTGGCTTATTTAAAACTTTTTTTATTAAAAAATAGATCTTAGTTATTATTATATTTTTTTAAGTTGAAGAAAATTAAAAAATTAAATTTCAAATTATGAATATTTAAATGTGCATATTTATTTGAAAATTGCATTTTTAGTTAAGTCATAAGAAATGTTTTAAATTAACAAAACTTTTAAATATTTTAATTTAAATTACAAAAGTTAAATTTATTTTATTTTAATTTTTTAATACATATAAAATATAAAATAACCCTAATATATTATCTATTATAAAGATTTAAGTAAAGTTTTAGTTTTAGGCTTTCAATTAGCATTCTCTGTCAGGAGGAGCTTATATTTCATTGAATTTAAATTAAGTTTATTTAAACAAATGTCAAATAAGAATTTATGCTAAAAATAAATATTTCCTAAGCTTTTGTAGAGGATGGAACATTTTTATATTTAGCAGTTACACAATTAAATAATAAATTCATTTTAATTTTTAAACAAGGAAGTTTAAGTATATATGCAACTAAAATAACTATTTCTACTTTCACCCATTCTATTGACAGAGCATACGATCATTTATATTGGTCTCCTGTTGCTACTGGTATAACATAAGACGCTGACTACATCTACATTGTTTACATAGCAAAATATTAGGAGAAGAAATTAATACTCCATCCAGAAATATTATTACGAAGAGAAAATTTTGTAAGAAACAATGTTTTAAGATTTTTCAAAAAAATTATTCAATAAACATTATTATCAAATTCTTTTTTTTGTAAGAAACTATTTCTTTCTTTGAAATTTTATAATTTCGGAAAATAAAAATTAAATTAATTTTTACTAACAAATAATTCAATTTTGATCAAGCTTTTAAGATATTTTTAAAAAAATATTTAAATTTAAAAAGTTTTAATAATCAAGAAGCCAGAAAATCCCAATAATTTGTGTTTTTTTAATTTTAAATAATCTAAATTATAAATTTACATTATTTCTCAATGAAAAAGAGTAAGAAATTTAAAGTGGCGAAAATATACCAGGTAAAATTTCTATTTAAATAAGCACTTTTTGTTGATTAATGAGCTAAAATAAATATAACAAAAAAGATTTTAGCGTAAGCAATATTATTATAACTCTTAGCAGATTTTTTAATAAAAAATAGTGGAAAAAAAATTTAAAAAATAAAATCTTAGAATTAAATGAGTAATTTCAAATTAAATTCAATATATCATAGTTTAATACTTAAATAAAACCATCAATCTAAATCGTGACGTAGACGTAACTGAATGGTGATTTTAAATCTTAAATTTGGTTAATTTACAAAAAGAAATTATAGTTTCTATTTATTAATTAGCTTAACTATTATTAAAAAATTATAAATAATAAAAAGTCTTCATTATTTATCAAATATTATCTTAACCTATTCGTAATATTTTATAAATTTGTATCAATAATATTTAATATATTTAATCTTTATTTATATTCTGTACTTATTATTATAAAGCAGATGGTCAACAATATTATATAATTTTAATTCTTTTTAAATTTAATTATTAAAAATCAAGAATTTTTCTTTATAAAAATATAAAAGGAGTATTAATGAGTGTATATTATAATTATGCGCAATTATTTGAAGTATATCTTATATAAATCTTCTAAATAAAAATGGATTTAAATAAATAATATTTGTACTCATAATAAATACTACAAATATGTACTTTAGATAGTGATTATTATTTTGTTTAATTATTTAAAAAAATAAAATATTGAAATAAATTCATTAATTGTTATTATTATATAGTAAAAATATATTTATCAATAGATCATGAATAAATTTTTCAAAACTAATATGACTCTTGTTGCTATTTACCAGTAAATATTTAACTACTAATTCCATTAATTTATAGTCTTGACTTAAAATATATTTATAATGTTATTTATTTATTTTTTGACATGTTGCAAAGTGATCATTTAAATACATTAAATTTATTTTATTATATTATATAAGATATTTAGATTATGAATTATTAATTATATAATTATATTATATATTCAAAATTAAACAAATTAAATAAATTTATAAATTAAAAAAAACCGAATTATCAATTATTTAAATATAAATTGTTTTCAAATTAATTTGAGCTTAAAATAATAAGTTAGATAAAATAAATATGTTTCAAAACTTTTTAGTACAAAATTATTCATACAAGAATTTTTAAATTCCCCATATTACACACATTTAAATAATATATTCTGCGAGAGTAAAACTGATAATGTATGATAGTCTCATTTATGATTTCTCTGATTCTAATAGACTAGGTAAGATTAAAAAATCCATCTTATTATTTTTATATTAGTGTCTTCTTACTCAGCTGTGACTATAAATTAGTACAACAATTTAAGAATAAAAATGATAATTATAATATTTAATAATTTAATTTAAAATTTATCATTACTCCTATTTTTGATAATTTTTTTACAATAAATTGAATTTTCTTGTAATTTGAATATCCACATTGAGACATCGTATTAATAAAATAAATACAACACTACAATGGGATCTCCATATTCGTGTCTTAACTGGGTGTTAAGCAGTGGAAGTGCTGGTTCATCTTCTAAAACAGCATCCTCTGCAATTTATACATAATTAACATACACTTATGATTAGGGTGAAGTCAGATATTATAGTCCTATTGGCATTTACTTAGAATATATAATATAATTATTGTCAAACAAAAATAAAATGATATAATAATATTGCTTATAAAGGAATTATAGATATAAATAGCAATAATGAAGAATTAGATTAAGTTTAATCAAGATTATAGACTAGAAATTATTGATAGTAAAAATTTAAATAATTTTTTTTCTGTTTTATATAATAAGAATGCTTAGGAGTATCCAATCCACCAATTAAAATCTTTTTAATACTTTTACAGATAATGTCTCTTTTTCATTTTGTACTTAATAGAATTTTAAAATTCTTTCCTGTTTACAAATACTTAGCCACATCTATTAAATATAAGGATTTTAATTTATTTTAATTAAAAGTATAAACTTGCCTTTCATATAAAATGTTTCTTAAAGAGATATAGATAATAAATAAATTATTGAGATTTATCTTGGCACTATAAACTCTTAAATAAATTTGATTACTTTTTCCATTATCTTAATCCTTAAATTGAATTTAACCTTAATATAAATTTGAACAGTGAAAAATAATGTTTACACGGAAAATCATTTAAAGATTCAAGTATTGCAAGATTTTGTTCAAAAAGAAGATAGTATTAGTTTTTAATTTTACTCAATCAAAACAATTTAACAATATTAGAAAGGGCATTAAAATAATCATTCTTGATTTTATTATCATAATATAAATATTCCTACAATAATTTTAAAGCAGTAATATAAAAATCAATTAGAAATGAAAAATGGAAGCTAATTGGCAATCATTATGATAAAAATAATATGTTATTAAATATATAGTTATAATCAAAGAAATTCCAGCATTATCTTGCGGAAATTATAAACCATAATTTTTAGATCCCTTAGTTGACATTATTTTTTTTTTTAAGCGACTAAATCATAACTTTACCAATAACTTTAATTATTATATTAAAAAGTTAATTTTCAGGCAGAGTGATGAATCATAAATAAAACTTTCTTATAATACTTTCTACACACTAAGCCAAGCGATAGGGGGAAGGGTATTGTCAAATATAACGCATCAGTAACAAGTTTGCCGCGGGTATAATCTACAAATAACTGCACCCATTGATCAGGGATAAAAATCATGGTCGTGCTAAGTCTTCAAACTGAGAAGAAAAGACTAAAAAGAACCTGAGATAAGATATTTTCTCCCACACTTATCAGGTTATTGAAGCTTCCACAGCTAAGTATAGAGACTATTTCTCAGTAGCGGTGGAATTGGTATGAGTTTTTCATAACTCTTCATCAGAACCCAACTTCACAAACTCTTTTTTCATCATCAATTGTCTATTGCTTTATGATTTTTTGGATAATATCTTCCCGAATATTAATGGAAATAGATTGGGAAGCGAAGTGATTTTCTTCTGAGCATTTGACTTCACAACTGGATGCTACGGATTCTGACATCAATTCACTCTTATGCTTCACTACTAAATTGCAGGTTTATGTTAGTATTAAATAGGGATTATTTATTTTGATTAACTCACTAACAACCACAACCAACCAATTACTTCAAAATCATACTCATTCAATTGGCCTTCAGATTTGCATACTTAATTTTTAAAGTTTTTTATCAATTATTTTAAATTAAATTTTTTATAAGATTGTTTCAATAGTGAAATAGGATTCGATTGGTCAGTTGATAAATTCACAGGCATTCCTACTTTTATGAGTATGACAAATAGCACTTAAAACCAAAACCCCTTCAATATATATTTTGATTTAAGTAAAATATGCAATCATCAAATAAATTACAAATTTTTATTAAAATTTAAATTATTTTATTTATAAAAAATAATTTAATTATACAATCCAGTATAAGTTTTCTCTTCTCTTAATATTACAAAAACTCAGGATAAAAAAAGATTAAGGAGGCTTAAAGTACATCCTTACCTGTAATATATGGATAAAATTTAATTCAAAGCCAACAAGGTTTAATCTCTTTCTTTGTTGAAAATTAGCTTAAAGTTAAAGGATTATTGGCTTCCTTCATATGTATATTTTGAGATATAGAAGGCGAAAATTCAAATCGACATATATGCCAATAAATATTTTATCTTTAAAAAATTTATAGATAGTTATCATTAAAATTTCTTTTTATAAATATAAAACCAGTTTTTTAATATAGAAAATTTGAATCTTAATGTAAAATATACTTTTAAACTTCATATATTTATTAATTTGTAAATTAATCATTCAAATATATAAAATAATTTAAATTGGATATTTCAATATCTTAAACTCAAATTATTTTAAGTCATTGCAGAAAATTCTTATTAATTAATGATTATAATTTAGGGGTTAAAATGGATTATCAACATTTAAATCTTTTTATATTGTATTTTGTTTTAAAATTCTTTATTAAGCTTAAAAATTTTGCTATTTAATTTTAACATTAAAAATGACGCCACTTGATGCAGATATAGGCACATATGTTGTTAGATTAAAATTTTGGGTCTTAAGTATTTAAATTTCTAATAAAAATTAATTATTAAATATACTAAGTAACATATTCTTTATAACTGAATAAAAAAGAAAGAATAATTTAAATAAAATCTATAAATGAATAGACATTCACAGTTGAGATATATCCATCAGTAAATTATGGTTTTGCAAGCTAAGATTGTCCTACTACAGTTATTCCAGCAGTATTTTATGGATCATATATGTTTATAATTTTTCAATAATAAGTGTTTATAATTACAAAAATGTATCATCAACATATGCTGTGTTTTAATAAATAATTATATTGAATGAAATTCATAACTTATTAAATAGTTAAGTATTTTTAGTTTTACACTAAATCTGATATGGACTCTACTGGCACAAATTACATAATGTGTGGAGCTTCTTATGATCTTCTGAACAATAATGAATTTTAATTTATAATTTAAAATTAATTTTAATCTATCCATACCTATAATAAATAAAATATGCAAAATATTTGTGATGTTCACACAAAAATAAAGTGTAATTAACACTGAAGGGTTCAATAGCTTCTATTAGACCAATTATCGTCTGCTTATTTTGTTTTATTTTACCGTTTTTGACAATTATAACTTAACAAATGTGACAGAGCCTATCCAACAACAGTTGAATGAAAAATGAAAAATTCACCAAGATTCCAAGTTTATTTTGCTCAAAAATTCTCATTCTTTTTGCAACTCTCTTTTTTCCAGAGATACTCAACCTTAATACGGGGTTCATTAAGTCTAACTGAGAAAGGGTTTAACCTGAAAAATGCAAACACGATAAAAAAATGTATTACCTAATAAATACTAACTAAGTTGCGGAATCTCTCATAATTTCTTCCCATAAAGCAATCGGTGAACAGACGAGGTGCAGAAGCTATTTTTTTGAGTAATTAGGTTACATCCTTTGAACAAGTTGAGTCGGATGTATCTAAATTCAAAGTATGAACCTGATTATACTTATCTGCCTTGCTTAATCCTCAGTATTAATTTCAGTAAATAAATAAATAATAATAAGGATAAAAATAATACAGGATTCCACAGATCCCTCTTTCTCACTATTAAAGATTGATCATCGACTTGAATTACCACCAATTATATAAGAACTTAACTTTAGATTTATTTTGAGCCATGAAACCAGAAAATCCTATCATTTTAACTCTACTACCTCTGCATAATACCAGCAAAATCTAAAGTGACAACAAGTTCAAGAGAGCTGGTTTTCAACATCTGAACTCTAATAACTTGCTATTAGAGTTGCACAGATAATAAAGACTTTTCTTTTCCCTTAAAACTTTTAAATAGTTTTTCTCTTAATTAATAATAATTAGAAGGATGTTTTAGAGTAAATTCTTTTTTGCTTTCCCACATTTAATCTTACTACTTATTCCCTGTCATTACTTGATTTCTTTGAGCTTAAAGTTTTTAATTTTTAATAATAAATACAAGGTATTTGAATATATTTTTAGACGATATCCCAAAGGAAAATAGAACATTTTCCAAAAAGAGGAAAAAAAGATACAATATATTTGAGAAAGAAGCATCTACTTTCCAATCAAAGAATCAAGGTTAAAATTTTGACTGCAAACATAATTACAGAATATAATATCCAGAAAAACTTCTTAAAAGCATTTAAATGGTTTTTTTCATATTCATTTGCACTTAATTTGGACCTGGAAAAAATACAAACTTTCTTTTACTATTAATATCCGAGACAATTGATTGAGTATATCAGGTTAAAATATCAAATTTTTTCCTCCAAATTTCAGATTTAATATTGAATTAATATATTTGGACAAGTGATTGGGAAACTATATTTTATTAATGCTTATGATAAATAGGGGATATACAAAAGGTAATAAAGTTAAAATATGTATTTTGACCTAGTTTTTTAAATTAAAGCTAAAAATACTTATTCTAAGCAAGGAATTTAATTTTGAAGAAAATATTTAAATATTGATTTAAAATTATTGAGAGAAAGGCTGTAGATAAACATATAATACATAAATTAGAGAATCCAAATCTCAACTTTATATGATAATGATAAAAGGACAAGCAAACAGGTAATTAATCTAAATCTTACTCATTCTATTATTATTATTATTATTATTATTAATTTTATAATTGATAAGCATGATTTGTTACATTTATTTATTTAAAAATAATATGGAGTTTATAATTTATATCTTAAATTAATTAATGCAGGTTATTATTCTGGATTTATTTAGCAATATACATAAGGACTAACAATGAATTTCCATTTATCTATTGAATGGGTTACCTCTGATGCTGGTACTTACCATTGCTTGTACGGCTATTATAAATTTAAATTATAAATTAGATAATAAACTATTAAGATGATATTATGGCAGCAACTCATCAATAATACATAAATAATAATAATAGAAATTTATATTTAAATTTCTTTTAAAAGTATTTATAATTGTAAATATATTTCAATAAATAAAATTTATTAAAAATATTATCATTTTAATTTGTAAATAAATTTTATGCATATTAAATTTAATATGATCAAGTATTTACAAGATCATCTACTTTTGATAAAGTAATGCTGACAAGTTTAATTATATTTATTTTTCATTTCAAGGCACACGAAATATGGAAAATTCTAAGCAGGAAAATAAGTATATACAATGACTAAACTCTTTCAACTTGGCTCATATTCAGTGGATATCTCTATTACAATATATAAAATGTATTAATTTAAATCTCCTAATATTTATTTTGAATTTGATGTCTATGTTGGAATTATATAAAGATTTTATTTTTACTATTCTTACAATAATGGTGATTAAATAAAAAAATTACCTCCCCTATAATTTACTACCTTAAGTTACAGAATGGATTTTATTTGCATTAAAATTTTAAATCGATGTTATATTTAAATTACAATATAATCCCTAATATTACAAAAAAATCCCAAAGCGATAAATGACTTTAAATAAGATTTCCCTTTTAATAGAAAACTATATTGATTTAAGTGTTATCCATAGCTTATAATCATATATGTAATATATATTTTTTCCTTTTTATGTTATGAAAAATATTAGTTCTTAATGAATTGAGATTAATTTCTACTTCCATAAAAATTATTAAGATTAGTACCTATCCGGCCAGCATTTAGAATTGTATTTTAATTTCATTCATTAATGAATGAAATTAACAATAAACTAATTAAGGAAAATTCTTTTTACTATTTTATTATATGTCTTAATTTAAAAGTGAAAAAATTAAATAATAATTTACTTTAATAGAATCATAACAATTTATTTCTATAATTATCTGACTTAATTTACAAAGACAAGCTATTATTAAATGTTTCTGATTAGACTTGACAACTTTATCTTAAATAATTATAAGTTAAATATCAAATACAATTTAAATCTGCATTTTTAAATATCCATATTCAAAACCTGACATAGATTTTTTATAGAATATTTAAGCAAATTTTTTATCTATATTTATTTTTATAAACAAATTTATTCGACACCAAACAAATAAATCTTTATTAATATTGTTTTATTTTTAATATAAATAAGCATTTATTAATGAATTTATAAATTAAATAAATTAAATAATTAACTAATAACAGTTACAAGCTACTATTGTAGGAATACATTCGAAATTGGGAAATTAATTTAAATTAAATTAATTATAAATCAAAATCTTGGCAGTTAAATTTGTCCAATTTAAATGATTTTGGGCTCATTCGATAGAGAATTCAAAATTAGCTGGACTTTACTATTGGCGGTACTTTTTTATCGCATCCCTGGAGCGAGATAACTTGACTTTAATTGAAGTTATAATTGATTTAATTGTGCGTTCAATTTAAGTCGATTTATCTCGCTCCAGGGATGCGATGAAATAGTATCGCCAATATTAAAGTCCAGCTAATTTTAATTCTCTATCGAATGAGGCTAAAATCGTTTAAATTGGCCAACTTTAACTGCCAAGATTTTGATTTATAATTTTTTTAATTTAAATTAATTTCCCAATTTCGAATGTATTCCTACAATATTAATTTGAATTTATATGTTTATTTAATATTTTTCAGAACATATGATACTAGCAGTGATATCTATGGTCGTAACCTAATATTTGATACAGCAACTAATAACATATATCAATTGAATAAATTATTTTTAAAATTATTTATTATCAGACATTTGTTGTTTACTAATCACCTTAATCTTGGTGGGGTTTGCAGCAAGCAGACATATAATAAATAACTATATATTATAAATTGATAATCATTATATTAATTCAAATTATTTCTATTATTCATTTATATTAAGTCAAAAAGGAGAAAAATATAATTAAATACTGGATTGTTAAATTTGCAAAACTTTTATTTTTTTAAAAAATAAGCCATTAAAAATAATTATTATAATATTTATTTCTTTAATATAATTCAATTAACTTTTTTTTAAATATTCACACTTTAATTTATAACAACAGGAGCTACAAAATGGAAAAAGTATTTGTATGATTATTATATTTATTTTAATAATTATTATTATATTTTACTATGTGAATAAATAAACTGTTAATTAGATTTGTTTATATCAATTGATATTTCCTAAATA
Source organism: Oxytricha trifallax (assembly GCA_000711775.1). Lineage (NCBI taxonomy): Eukaryota > Ciliophora > Spirotrichea > Sporadotrichida > Oxytrichidae > Oxytricha > Oxytricha trifallax. Next base: position 554 of record ARYC01019095.1, on the reverse strand, counting down.
ATATATAGAAGAGATTATGTTTTTTAAATATTTTTAATTTATGTACAGAAATTAAGGATTATTTACCTTTTAAATAAAAATACTTGATTTTAAATTAAATTGCAAATTATAACTTATCATATTTGCTTCATGGTGTTTAATTTTGATAAAACTTTAGAATATCCTAATTCAAATTTATTAATTTTCTATAATAATTTAAATTTCATTATGATAGCAGTGTTAGACAGTATATATTATTTTAATTAATAATAAATTTATCAATAAAGTTAAATTCTATATTTATTATCAATAGCTTAATATTTAAGTATAATTATAATGATTGAAATCATTATTTTATTTGATTATAATATATCACAGTATTAATACCCTTCCTCATTGAGTAAATATTAGACTGCAGGTATTGAATTTGTATCAAGTGGAAGAATAGCAACGGCATTATATTTAATAATAAAAATTTCGATCATTATAAAAATAAAAATATGATTATCAGGATTATATATAATTTAATAATTTCTAACAAAGATTTTAATAGTTATTTTCAAATTTTTTTAAAA
>ARYC01019094.1:0-31175 GCA_000711775.1 Oxytricha trifallax | reverse complement strand
TCTTTTGAGCTTAAAGTTTTTAATTTTTAATAATAAATACAAGGTATTTGAATATATTTTTAGACGATATCCCAAAGGAAAATAGAACATTTTCCAAAAAGAGGAAAAAAAGATACAATATATTTGAGAAAGAAGCATCTACTTTCCAATCAAAGAATCAAGGTTAAAATTTTGACTGCAAACATAATTACAGAATATAATATCCAGAAAAACTTCTTAAAAGCATTTAAATGGTTTTTTTCATATTCATTTGCACTTAATTTGGACCTGGAAAAAATACAAACTTTCTTTTACTATTAATATCCGAGACAATTGATTGAGTATATCAGGTTAAAATATCAAATTTTTTCCTCCAAATTTCAGATTTAATATTGAATTAATATATTTGGACAAGTGATTGGGAAACTATATTTTATTAATGCTTATGATAAATAGGGGATATACAAAAGGTAATAAAGTTAAAATATGTATTTTGACCTAGTTTTTTAAATTAAAGCTAAAAATACTTATTCTAAGCAAGGAATTTAATTTTGAAGAAAATATTTAAATATTGATTTAAAATTATTGAGAGAAAGGCTGTAGATAAACATATAATACATAAATTAGAGAATCCAAATCTCAACTTTATATGATAATGATAAAAGGACAAGCAAACAGGTAATTAATCTAAATCTTACTCATTCTATTATTATTATTATTATTATTATTAATTTTATAATTGATAAGCATGATTTGTTACATTTATTTATTTAAAAATAATATGGAGTTTATAATTTATATCTTAAATTAATTAATGCAGGTTATTATTCTGGATTTATTTAGCAATATACATAAGGACTAACAATGAATTTCCATTTATCTATTGAATGGGTTACCTCTGATGCTGGTACTTACCATTGCTTGTACGGCTATTATAAATTTAAATTATAAATTAGATAATAAACTATTAAGATGATATTATGGCAGCAACTCATCAATAATACATAAATAATAATAATAGAAATTTATATTTAAATTTCTTAAAAGTATTTATAATTGTAAATATATTTCAATAAATAAAATTTATTAAAAATATTATCATTTTAATTTGTAAATAAATTTTATGCATATTTAATTTAATATGATCAAGTATTTACAAGATCATCTACTTTTGATAAAGTTATGCTGACAAGTTTAATTATATTTATTTTTCATTTTAAGGCACACGAAATATGGAAAATTCTAAGCAGGAAAATAAGTATATACAATGACTAAACTCTTTCAACTTGGTTCATATTCAGTGGATATCTCTATTACAATATATAAAATGTATTAATTTAAATCTCCTTATATTTATTTTGAATTTGATGTCTATGTTGGAATTATATAAAGATTTTATTTTTACTATTCTTACAATAATGGTGATTAAATTAAAAAATTACTTCCCCTATAATTTACTACCTTAAGTTGCAGAATGGATTTTATTTGCATTAAAATTTTAAATCGATGTTATATTTAAATTACAATATAATCCCTAATATTACAAAAAAATCCCAAAGCGATAAATTACTTTATATAAGATTTCCCTTTTAATTGAAAACTATATTGATTTAAGTGTTATCCATAGCTTCTAATCATATATGTAAATATATTTTTCTTTTTATGTTTGAAAATTTAATCTTATGAATTGGATTAATTCTATTCCATACAAATTATTAAGATTAGTACCTATCCGGCCAGCATTTAGAATTGTATTTTAATTCATTCATTAATGAATGAAATTAACAATAAACTAATTAAGGAAAATTTTTTTTACTATTTTATTATATGTCTTAATTTAAAAGTGAAAAAATTAAATAATAATTTACTTTAATTGAATCATAACAATTTATTTCTATAATTATCTGACTTAATTTACAAAGACAAGCTATTATTAAATGTTTCTGATTAGACTTGACAACTTTATCTTAAATAATTATAAGTTATATATCAAATGCAATTTAAATCTGCATTTTTAAATATCCATATTCAAAACCTGACATAGATTTTTTAAGAATATTTAAGCAAATTTTTTATCTATATTTATTTTTATAAACAAATTTATTCGACACCAAACAAATAAATCTTTATTAATATTGTTTTATTTTTAATGTAAATAAGCATTTATTCATGAATTTATAAATTAAATAAATTAAATAATTAACTAACAACAGCTACAACCTAATATTATAGGAATACATTCGAAATTGGGAAATTAATTTAAATTAAATAAATTATAAATCAAAATCTTGGCAGTTAAATTTGTCCAATTTAAACGATTTTGGGCACATTCGATAGAGAATTCAAAATTAGCTGGACTTTAATATTGACGGTACTTTTTTATCGCATCCCTGGAGCGAGATAAATCGACTTTAATTAAACTCATCTAAATTCATTTAATTGTACCTTCATATTAAAGTCGATTTATCTCGCTCCAGGGATGCGATAAAAAAGTATCACCAATAATAAAGTCCAGCTAATTTAAATTCTCTATCGGAATGAGCCTAAAATCGTTTAAATTGGACAAATTTAACTGCCAAGATTTTGATTTATAATTTTTTTAATTAAAATTAATTACCCAATTTCGAATGTATTCCTACAATATTAATTTGAATTTATATGTTTATTTAATATTTTTCAGAACATATGATACTAGCAGTGATATCTATGGTCGTAACCTAATATTTGATACAGCAACTAATAACATATATCAATTGAATAAATTATTTTTAAAATTATTTATTATCAGACATTTGTTGTTTACTAATCACCTTAATCTTGGTGGGGTTTGCAGCAAGCAGACATATAATAAATAACTATATATTATAAATTGATAATCATTATATTAATTCAAATTATTTCTATTATTCATTTATATTAAGTCAAAAAGGAGAAAAATATAATTAAATACTGGATTGTTAAATTTGCAAAACTTTTATTTTTTTAAAAAATAAGCCATTAAAAATAATTATTATAATATTTATTTCTTTAATATAATTCAATTAACTTTTTTTTAAATATTCACACTTTAATTTATAACAACAGGAGCTACAAAATGGAAAAAGTATTTGTATGATTATTATATTTATTTTAATAATTATTATTATATTTTACTATGTGAATAAATAAACTGTTAATTAGATTTGTTTATATCAATTGATATTTCCTAAATAATATATAGAAGAGATTATGTTTTTTAAAATATTTTTAATTTATGTACAGAAATTAAGGATTATTTACCTTTTAAATAAAAAAACTTGATTTTAAATAAAATTGCAAATTATAACTTATCATATTTGCTTCATGGTGTTTAATTTTGATAAAACTTTAGAATATCCTAATTCAAATTTATTAATTTTCTATAATAATTTAAATTTCATTATGATAGCAGTGTTAGACAGTATATATTATTTTAATTAATAATAAATTTATCAATAAAGTTAAATTCTATATTTATTATCAATAGCTTAATATTTAAGTATAATTATAATGATTGAAATCATTATTTTATTTGATTATAATATATCACAGTATTAATACCCTTCCTCATTGAGTAAATATTAGACTGCAGGTATTGAATTTGTATCAAGTGGAAGAATAGCAACGGCATTATATTTAATAATAAAAATTTCGATCATTATAAAAATAAAAATATGATTATCAGGATTATATATAATTTAATAATTTCTAACAAAGATTTTAATAGTTATTTTCAAATTTTTTTAAAAATCAAAATATCTTATTACTTACTTTATTAAAATATTGACCGTTACAAAAATTCTATATTGTCTATAATTAATTTTTAATTGATTTATACACTTTGGTTAATATATAATGAGAATGCATAAATGTCTGTAAAAACAAAAATGCAATTACAATAAAATTATATTTGCAGACCTTAAAATCACTGCATTAAATAGAAAAGAAAAAATAACAAGTGAGTGTATTGAAATTTTAAAATATTTTTAATTATAAGAAATTAAAATTTACAAATCATTGTTTAAAAAAAAACATATGCTTTTTGTTGTATATATTATTGAAGCGAGGTTCTTTTATAATAAATAGAAATTTTTTATTTTAATTTTTTATTTTACTGATACATTTATTTAATCTACAATCATTTTTTATAAAGAATTTAATTTATTTTTTAATTAAATAAAAACATTAAAATGATAAATGTAATGTTATTTTTAAATGTCATCAATAACTTACCTTTCTTACACTGTTTCACCTTCCAATTATGCTGGTTTTGAAATAAGTGTCAACATAATTGATTATTAAATAATTTAAAATAGTTTACTGATCCAACAACTGGAAACATTCTTAATAACATTAAAAACACCATAATCTATTTATTAATAGTTTTATTATCAATTTTTTATATTTTTTTTATTTTATAGAAAGATAATATAAATCTAAATAATTTTATATTTAAAAATAGATTTCAATTCATACATAGAAATATAAGGCTAATTTAAGAGAATTGTAAATTTAATTAAATATATCTAAGATTTTCTTAAATGATCTTGAATATGATGAATGTAATTTTTTTTGTAAATAATAAATATACATTTACGTTGACTTTTTTTAAAATTCTTATAGATTTAAAAATTCTATTTATCACTGCCCGCCTTCTCACAAATATTAAAAAATTAATATATTTTCTCTTTGGAGGGTTAAATAAATAAGAAAAATTAAGTTAAGAAAAATTATATTTGATCATTAACTAATTGAAATTTTTTTAGTTGAAGCATTTTTTAAATGTTTGAACTTATAATCCTATTAATCTGTACTTTAGTAGGAAATCTTTCAAATTTAGAAAATAATTTTAACAAAATGTATAATAAATCAAAATAGTGGCAGTTTTAGATAACCAAAAGGGTGATCTTTAGCTCATTTGATCATGAATTTAAAAACAATAAATTGGACTTACTTATTTACGGTACTATTTTATCTCAATACTTGAGTGAGTTTACTCCACTTTAATTGGAGGAAAAGTATAATGAATAAAGACGCATTCAATTAAAGTGAAGATAACTCATTCAAGCGATGAAATAAAAGAAATTCTTCCATAGTAAGTTAAGTTTACTTTGAATTTTTTTAAATGATACAAAAATCGTCGAATTTTGCTAACTTCAGCAGCCTAATTTCATTTTTTATATTAATTTACATTAATTTCTCAATTTGAAAGTATAAATATTCCTACAATAGTAAACTCTTACTTTTATCTTTTCGTACAGTAAGTCTTCATTTACGATAAAACAAAACCCTTTTATTTATCAAGTAAATTAAATATACAATACTATTAAGGGATTTTATTGACATCTATGAAAGTTCTTAAAATAAATTTAATGCAAATATTAAAGTATATGATTGTTATTTCCAATTTTTTTAATACTAAATTCTATAAAGATTTTATTCTTTAATATTTTATAAAAATTAAAATTTTTTTAAATTATTTTTTGTGGAATTTAATTTTTTTAAAAGTTTATTATTTTCTTTTATATACTAAAAATAAGAATTATAAAAAAACTATATGGGAATTAAATAGGATAATACAACTTCATCAATTGAAATCTAATATCCCCTTAAGTTGATGAATGAGTTATATATTGAAAAAAGATATTAGTTCAGCTATACATTAATGTATTTGTTTGGTTTTTGTTAAAAATTTATTTAAAATTTGATAATTTGGTATAGTTAAAGAAGAAAATATAAAAATAAATTCTATAGAGTAAATAAATTTCTTAATGATATCTTGCAAAGTGCCGTTAATTATTGCTTCTTCTTATTTGTTATTTATAATTTTAATTGCAAAAGGACACTTCCTTACAATAAAAAAAGCTTTTATATAATTGTGTAAGAAATGCTTGATGCTTTGCAAGAATATTTTTCTTAATTGCTGCTGAGTTAATAATTTCATGTGTTTTTCAATCTATTATGATTATTATGACTAGTCACTATACATTTCTCTTAATTATTTTTATATTTAATCATGGAAATAATTTAGACTGAATTGTCAATTAATCTGCTGAAGCATATGCATGTACTTCGATTTGATATAATCAATTATATTTGTTCTTAATTATTGAATGTCACCAATATATTTCACTAATATTATGTCTATGATAAATTTGCCAAATTATGAAGCCTTTCTAATTATAAACCTATATTATAGAGTATCTTAAATTTTACAAATTATTTTATTAGACTCACATCTAGCATGAGGGCGTTTATTCTCTTCAATAAGCTTAAAATAAACACTTTAAAGCATGATTTAGTAGAATTTTTTTATTAATCCAATACTCAATCAAGCTACTTATTTGGTTTTAATTTTTAAAGCGTTAAAATTAAAAGTAGTAAAGAACCGCAGATAATTTTTATCGAATTTTATTTGTTAAAATCTTAATATATTTAGAAAAATAAATTGAAAAGTAAATAATAAATATTAGTATATTAAATATAATTAGAAATATTTATTAATAGATAAATATATTTTGTATGTTTAAATGAATAGAATTTAAAATTATGGTTAATTAATAATTTTAATTAAATAAATTTATATGATTTATTTTTTAATTCATTATTAATTAAAGTCCTTCGTACACTATTAATCATGTTTCATAATTATTCAAAATGTAAAATTATATTTTTCCAATTAAAACTAATTAAATTATATAAATAGAATCAAAATAAGAAATTATAATAAATTAACTTTTTAATTTTGAAGAATGTTTAAATCCATTAAGAATATAATATTCATTTTTTTGATCATTTAATTTATGCAGTTAATTATACTTAATTAAGACTGAATTATTTCATGTTTGCAGTTAATGTAATGTTGTCAACAACTTTTCATTTTTTATTTTTCTCAAAAAAAAATATATAAACAATTATTTATCATTAATTCTAGAATCATTAACTTTTTTAAAATTATATTCCTTTTAATTTTAGAGTTAAAAATATTTAAACTTAATAATATCTTATTCATTTTAATCACAATAATTTAAATATTAAATTTTCGAATTTTTTTTCATATTATATTTATAAAATTATTGTTTCTCTTGAGTACAGTTTAAATAGATTATAAATAATTAATTTTATTAAAATTAAAAAATTAATCTAATTAATATTTTATTTTAATTAAACTAACTATTAATATAAATACTAATAATAAGTAAACTCCATGCGGAAGTATTCATCATATTTATAAGTTAAGTGTTTTGATGAACAATAGAAAAGTTTCCACTCAATTTAAGGGACCTATTTGAGAGAATTTAATAATGGAAGCTATTTGATAAAAATTACAGGATTCTTTTTTTGGTTATTCTTGCCACTTTAATTTACTTGGAAATGTTAAAGAAGAAAAATTGTACGTATGAGAGACTAATATTTATAAAAATTATTGAATTATAATGATTAATACAAAAAATACAAATAATATCAAATTATTGCAGTATAAAGTTAGGTGAATTAGCCAATATTAAACTTAATTATTCAATAAAAAATATTTTAAGATCAAAGAATTTACAATTGTACGATTTTATTTATTTTACATAGGTGCAGAGATGAACCGATTTTACAATTGTAAATTCTTTGATCTTAAAATATTTTTTATTGAATAATTAAGTTTAATATTGGCTAATTCACCTAACTTTATACTGCAATAATTTGATATTATTTGTATTTTTTGTATTAATCATTATAATTCAATAATTTTTATAAATATTAGTCTCTCATACGTACAATTTTTCTTCTTTAACATTTCCAAGTAAATTAAAGTGGCAAGAATAACCAAAAAAAGAATCCTGTAATTTTTATCAAATAGCTTCCATTATTAAATTCTCTCAAATAGGTCCCTTAAATTGAGTGGAAACTTTTCTATTGTTCATCAAAACACTTAACTTATAAATATGATGAATACTTCCGCATGGAGTTTACTTATTTGTTAACCACATGCTTACACCCACTCACCTCCTCTCATCCCCTAACCGAGCCCCCCACACCCTCCCCCACCTCCATAAAAATAATTTTTTTCTCTATAATTTTTCTTGCACAGCGGGCCACTATCACATTTAATGATTTTATTTTATAAGTTTCACTACGTCAATCAACGTTTATCTGTACATGATCTATAGGAAAATATTTAAAATCAAAACACTCTTTATTTTATTTATAACAGTAAATATGTTTTTGATAAGAAATTTTTATTTAGCATTCATATTATTGTTCTTCGAATATGTTAACCATAATATTCCTTATTTTACTGGATGATATATTTGCTTAGAATATTATGGTTAACATATTAGCAGTACAATAATATGAATGTTAAATAAAAATTTCTTATCAAAAACATATTTACTATTATAAATAAAATAAAGTGTGTTTTGATTTTAAAATATTTTCCTATGGGAGCAAGTTCAGAAAAAAGTGACCGAACGTAGTGAATCTTATAAAAATAAAATCATTATTTGTAATAGTGGCCCTAAAGAGAAATTATAGAGAAATAAAATATTTAGATGGAGGTGAAGGAGGGGTGTGGGGGGGGCTCGGGATGAACACTTATTATTATTATAATTAGTTCTACTAATTCAATTCTAGCATGTGCTTACACTGTTTCTGCTACTACATTTCTAATAAAAATAAAAAAGAAATTTTAGATAATAATAAATTAAAAAAAATATTATAAAAGAAGTAATAATAAATTGACATTAAAATTTTATAATTAATAATTGCTTAAGATATTTTATTAGTAATTGTAAATTTATTTTTTTTAAAAAATATAAATTATATATTAACTGAGATATTTAACTTATTTATTGTTTGAAATAAATCCAATAGATTTTATAATCTTTTCAATAAAGATTTTATCTTTTAAATGCTTTATTATGGTATTGTATTTGTTTACAATTCTATATTGTAAATGTTAAATCATTCATTTATGATTATAAGATATTTGATCCTAGTTTATATCAAATTATTTTTTTAGGGTTCGGTTTAATCAAATGCATCTAAGCTATTTTATCATATTAAAATGAGTATTCTTTTTAATGTATTAATATATCTAATATCTGATTTTGGAAATCTATTAAAATTTAGTTATACTAAAATTTAAAACTCCTATTTAACTACAATTTTTACTCTCTATCCTAATGATTCATTTTATTTATATTGTCTATCTTTTATTGGGATTAATTATAGAAACATAAAAACAATAGAAAATATGCAATTAAAATAAATTAAGTATATCAATTAGTAAATTCTATATATATATCTATTAATTTAATTCTATAAGATAATAATATTTTTAATAAACTTAATACAAGATAATCATCATATTATGAACGATGATTATTATATATCATATTAAATAAAAATAGCTCATGTATAAACCATGAAATTTCATTTATAATTGCAAAATGAATAATTTTAATTGATAAATCGGCATTCTTCTATTTTTAATTTAAATTTATAAAGAATTATATGGTAATTAGACAGTATTAATAAATATGATTCTCTATGAAGTTTAACATGAATTAGAAACGAGAGATTAATGGGGAGATACAGGCATCTTATAAATATTTAATATAATAAATTTTAGTATGAGATATAATAAATATTCATGAAAATAGAGTCATCGAAACTTTAATGAAAAACAAAACTAATAAAAAATAATTTCAATAAATGCACCTCTTCTAATTAGATTTATTTTTATATTCTAAAAATATTTTAAAACTGCTGTTTATTATTGAATATTAAGATGGTAATTTTTTAGATTATAGTTATTGAATCGCTATTGATATAATTTGTTATTTTTATTTAATTAGTCTTGAAGTTATAAAATTTTTTTTTTTTATAATTTATTTTTACACACTGTAAGCATTATAATAATATTAATAAATTAATATCACCAAAAAAATATCAATAAAATTATTTAACTTGATTTAAGGTTTTATTTATAAATTAATTTATTATTTTTATATTTTATAATAAATTAATTACATATGTCGTTTTCTTCACTATCACTACATCTTCTCCATACTTGGCTTATAAATCTTTATATAACTACTTCAGTTTAATTAATTAATATAATGAGGATACACTTGAATTATGAAAATTAATATATAAAAAATTATTATTTTCGGCAGTTATATTTTTCTTAACTTAGACGATATGGTACTTTTTCTTGAGAGAAATTTAAAATCAGCTAGACTTTAGAAATAGCGATACTTTCTTATCTTATTCCTGAAGATAAATAAATCTACTTTAGCTTTTGGTGACTTGTTTAATTGATTTTATAGGCAATTCTAGCCGATTATAATTTTTCTCTTAAAAAAGTACTATATCGTCTAAGTTTAGAGAAAGATAACTGCCAAAAAATATAATAATTTAATTTTAAATTTAAATTAATTTTCCAAATTCGAGTGTATCCCTAATATAATACCGTATAAAATCATAGAAATTTTGATCTTAAATATATAATTAATTTATTAATGGCTGTTAAATTTGTCAAATTTGATGATTAAAAAAATACTATTGTATAGATTTATTTTTGGATGCATTTTCTTCATCTCCAGAGGAAGTTATCGTAAATTTAGTCGTATGTCATGATTTAGTAAATTATTTATATGCATTAATTTTAAATAGTGAAGAGATAAAATATACAAACAATAGCAAACTCTAGCAATTTTGGAATTATATATTGAATGTATTAAATCATAATTTTTGACAAATTAACTGAATCAAATTTGTTTTATCATTTATTATTTTATTTAATTTTAGGAACCCAAATTTGTCTCTAAAATAATATGTATAAAATATTAAGGAAAATTTTTATTAAAAAATTATTTATTAAGTTCTGGGACGACAATGTACATAACTTCCTTATATTTGAGAAATTCACAGTTTTGGGTGTTTAGTTCATCAGCCACTCCTGGTATTAAAATAATAAATTTAAATAATCTTTTCTAAATAAATTTTAGTAAAGAATTTGAAAAAAATTAATTTTATTTTAATTTTTAGTTATTTATTCATTTTCAAAAAATATATATACTTACATTTTTTAAATATTGTAAAATACAATTTCATTTTTCTTAGATTTCATTCAATAAAATTATTTTTAAATAATTTAACAATATGACTGATTTTATCAATAAAATTTAACATTAATTAATGGATTAAAGATTGAAATTTAATTAAATAATCAGATTTTTTTTAATAATTTAATTATAAAATATTATATATTTTTTATTTATAATAGAAGTTAGTATGCAATACTTTTTGCTATAAAAGATAAAATATTTATTTATAAGATCCAACCTTAGCATGGGTTTATACTTGTTCTCCTTCCACTTCGAACGGTGATTTATATTCTAATAAAATATATCCTGGATTTAAGCAAAATACATATTCTTTCAATTAATGTATTATTTTTTGAAATTAAAAAGCAATTTTCTAATTAATATATATATATTTCTTATATTAACATTGAAATTATTTATTTTAAATTTTGAATTTTAGATTTAATTAAAATATCATATAATAATTAACTTTTAATAAAAAATTTAAAATTATTTTTAATCATTTGTTATTTTCATAAGTTAATAAAATAATTAAGTTTTGGCATAACAAAATCAGTCATTATGAATTTTCATGTTAGTCTTTTTATTTAATTAAAAATTATCAATTTTTATACTTTTAATATAATTTTAGGGTTTTAGATTACTTGGAGCAATTTTTATATTTATTAGCTTCAAGTTAAATATTATTAAACAATAATTTTTAACTTTATAATTAAAATGATCAACTAAAAAATTATTTTATAAAAATTAAATTGGTTTAGTATTTAAAATTTCAATTTATTTAATGAAATATTAAATGATTGATAAATTTTAATAAAATATAAAGTTCCTTCTGGACAACATATAGTGGAACCTGGACAGAATTATATAATTCATAAAATTAATATTTTTATAATTGAATCTTCTGTTTCATTAGACCTTTTTAATAGATGGTACTCAAACATGAATAAAGTAATCATCTACCCTTCAACAAGTCTATAACTAATTTTATTAATTTTCATATAAAGTAATGACAAAATTCAATACTTAAAAATATAAGTCAAGTTGGGAACATAAGAGCAACTATAGATGGTTGTTCCAAATTTTCGAATCCTTCAAAGCCGCTTTTAGTTAGTGATAGATTAGGTTTGCCTGTAAGCTCTGCTGAAGGAGGTTTTAGTGTTGGTATTTATATAAATGTTTAATAAGTACATTTAATCACTCTTACATATTGCCTAAGTTCACTCATTAAATATTTAAGAATGTATTATTATTTTTTTATTGCTCGGGTGAGGCTCTAACTTATTCGATGTTGATATCACCTGCAACTGCTCTTCCGGCATTTATTACATTTGACGCTACAAATCAGATATTAAAAGTAATAATACTTAAAATTATTATGATAAAAGTGTCTCCTTGGAGTAATAGTTTCATGGGCACTTACAAACTAAGGTACACTCACGAAATTACAAAATAATTAATTTAAATAATTTTACTAAATTCATAAATAATCAAATATCTTAATCATCCAAATTATTTGTCATTTTCTTAAATTATTATTGAAGTAAAGCTATTATAAAATATTTAAACTGCAAAGGTTACATCATCAACTACGAATACTAACTACACCGATTTTACAATAGAAGTAGTCAAAAATATACCTCCTGTAGCTTTCGAAGACTTTCCCACTTCTATTTCTTTGATTTCTCATCATAACTTTACTTGGACGATAAATTACTAGTCTGATAATTAACTTTCATAAATAAAGTTGAAGTTAATGTTTATTTTAATAATGAGGGAGATTTGGCAATATTTGATGCATACGTATTAAACTCAAATAATGTTAATATAAATAGCTCCATTAGTTACTTCAAAGTTATTTACTCAAATGAATATTAATCATCATTAAATATTAATGATAATTTAAATAAAATTAAGTTTAAAATAAATTTATAAATGACCAGGGAATTAGGTTTTCTTTCATTGATCCTCCTTAGTTGTCTTTAGTTAGAAAAATAAATGTTACTATCACTGACGAATTTAATCCAGATACTCCCAATTTCTATCTTATTATTGTTTGATTGATTTATCAATGCAATTTAATAAATCATTTAAATATACTGCTTAATTATTTTTATTTAAAAATAATTTTTAATGTTATACTATTCAAATGGTGGTAAACAATGCTCCTTAACCAAATGTATAAACTTATAATTATACATTATTCTTTTTTTAATAAAATAAGTATTTAAGAGTTTGTTAATTTTTATTACTCAATTTAAGGTGAATCTATTTATAATATCTAATGCAATATTTATGAGTTGCCTCTAAATTTTAAAAATTTAACTTTCTAATAATAATTGATAAACATTCAATTAAGGAAAAGTGTTAAATATGTTATTATTTTTACTTCTTGAGATTTAAAAATCAGTTTATTTATACTTAAAACTTTATGATTTATGTTTAGCTCCCCACTACTCTCTTTTCAATTTATATAACAGACAGCTTTGATTATACATTTTGGTACCAGAATTTTACAGATGCAGAAGGAGATGCGACTATAATAACATGCACTCATTCTACCGACGCTTTGAGTGATACCTGGATTACGTATTCTAATAATCCTGTTACAGGAAATATCACTTTCGCTGGAATTACACCAAGAAGTTAATTAATTAATAAAGTTAATTCCAACAAGTATCGATTAAATAGAATAATGATTAAATTAATATGCAGGATATTTGCACAGTTACTATATAATAAATTAGGGACATATTAGCTATATTAAGCAATTGTAAGGAGGTCTGTTTTACTTACAATAATACTTTTCGATATATCATTAGAGCTCAATGATTAAATTATTTTTATGTTGAGTGTACACAAAATATGGAAAATAATTCATCTATAGAAGAAGACTGTTTAGAATGTTTATCAAAATATTAATAAGAGTTTTTACCTCTGAATTGGGTATGCGGTGATAAGTTCTAATATAGTTTGTATGAAGCAAATTCATAATCGATCATAACAAAAGAGATTCTATGTAAATCTCCGAAAGCTGGGTTAACTTTTATAGTTAGATTATTTTACAATAGAAGGAATCATATTTAAAGCTAAATAACTATTTATCTTCAAATATACTTTAATGATCAGCTGTAAATTTTTTAAATAATAACATCAGAAAACCATCTTTGCTTTATTATTCAATTTTATTAAGTCAGAGAAATTAAGAATCAATATTTTGGAAAAAAGTATGTTACTGAAAGCATGATACTATTTCAGTAAACATAATGATTTGTTAAATTTAAAATTTTAATTTTAGTTAATATTTTAAAGTGATATGATAAAATTAATATAAGATTTTCCATCAATTTTATTTCAAGAAGTAATAACTATGCAGGACTTTATACTTTTACATGCTCTATTTCTGACAAGTATGATGGGACACCTTATGATTATGTCATTGAAATGGAAGTCGTTGCAAAACCAATAATCACTATTTTGTAAACTTACCCAAATAATTATATCAGATTACCAGATTAAATAACATTTGACCTTTCTGGTTCAAGTTCCGATCCTTTAGGTTAACCGAATTAAAATAATAAATTTTACTTCATAAAAAATTTTATAATATTTGCAGTCTGTATGTTAATAATACTCTTTATAATCCAACCACATAAGGATCTTGGATTTTGTGGAATAGTGTAACAAAAAACATCACGGTTGTTCCTTTTAGCAAGTTATATTAAAATTTTATAAATTTCTATATAGCAACTCTTAAGGTGGCAATCATACCATTAAAGTTTAGTTTGACGATTAAATTTCAACTCCATAATTTGTGACTTTTAATTTGGAAATTATGCAGAATTGGCCTTTAATAAAAATAAAAATTCTAGAAAATATACAAGGTATTGCTAATCTAAAAAGATTTTTATTAATTTAATTTCTTATTTTATGCTGGCAATTGGTTTTTCTTCCACTACGACCAATCTTTTATTAAAATGTTTAAACTTTGATATTCAGGAACCCAGAAAATGAGCCATACACAATGTACTGGAGGGAGAAAAGCATGTTTACTGTTCCGTATTTTGTGAGAAATTTCACGAATGGAACTATAGGAGGATTTACTACAGACATAGATGTTGGAACTTATACTCTTGAATTAGTCGGTGTAGATGACGCTTATTGGGAAACTCCTATAGAAATTGTACTTGTGATAAAGCGTAAGTTAATTAATATCTTAACTCATTAATTTAGCATGCTTCTACTAATGTTAAAAGTGTTGGGACTCAGATTATAATACGTGCAAGTCCTGTAAACCTAACTACTATCTATATAATTCGGAATCATTATATAAAATTTGAATACTAAAAGTACTATCCAAATATAAACTATTAAATTATTTTTCGAATTGCATACAGCCCGATTCAACATAAAGCATACTTTATTTTTGTTGTAATAAATTATTTACAATTTTAAAGCTTATATTATATTTACTCGTTATCTAGAAAGAGTTACTTGTTCAACATAATATATTGTCAAACAATAACTGGAATAAAAATAAGATTACTTCTTTGGTATATTGATTTTAATAAATAAATTATAAATTAACTAATAAAATCTTCTACAAACATTTTTTTACTCAAAGAGGAAGCATGGATTAATTAATTAATCTCTTCATATCATAATATTAATATTCTCAGAATGATATAAATAATTAGATCAATTCAGTTGTTAGTTACATTTCTTTAAAACTAATAAAAGTAATATAAATTAGTTAATTGGATAATTATTTTGACATCTTCATAATATTTTTATCTGAATGCTTAGAATAATGTGTTGAAGGAACTTATTCAAATCCAATTGATTGGTTGTGTATGTAATGTCCAACGTAATTTTTAAAAATAATATTTAATACTTGCATTTAAATTTAAATATTTAGTAATGCAAGTCTTGCAATGGGCCAGATTCTTAAACTTATAAAGGGTATTAAATTTTATAGATAGATAATCGCTTAAGGTAAGTGAATAAAATTTAGATATCTAAACTAATCACTTGAAATAATTTGAAAAATATTTAAATATAATTGATCGTCATCTATTGTCAGTCTTGCAAACTTATATTATTTCTGCTAAAATCAAGCCTTTTCTGTACAAAAAAAGTAGATTCATTAATCTTCAAGTGAAGCTATATCGAGCTTTCAATGCAACACTATCAAGCTGTAGTTATCATACTGACAACTTTGCTACATCACAAATTGCTAATGGACATACATTCTAATTGTCTTCTCTTCACTTCTACTTTAAGTTTAATTTTTAGAAGAAGGTCTTTCCTTAAGTTTAGTATTTTCTAAAGCAAATTGGATATCAGTCTTCTCCTAAGAAGTTTTCCCTTGTCTTTTACAGCACCTTTTGTATTTAACTTTTCCCGTATTTTATATGCTAAACATGGCCTTTCCGTTCTAAGGCATTCTTTCTATAGATCAATAATAATTAATTTTTAAAAGTTATTTATTAATAGAATCGTTATTTGGTATATTTTTTCAAAGAGAGAATTTTCATAAATTTACAAAAGTGTTGGAAAATATTATTTTTATTTTACTTTTTAAAATAGCTATTTATTTTAATCAAGATTTTTTATGGCGGCTGTTTCACAACCGCAATTTTTACACTTATATTTATCATTTTAAATAGATATAAATTTGATAAATTTGTTTTGGAATCACCAAGAAAATATTGATTATAAGTAAAAAGAAACTATAGAGATTAGATGGCAAAATAAACACATTTCCATAATATAATTTAAGGATTTTTACTTAAATTAGAATTAAAAATGCTGAATTTTAATTTAGCAACAAATCATGAAATTAAATTAATTTTTCAATTGATTTACTCAATTAACATAATTTACTTTATTTACATGAGGAAAGTTCCTAAAATATGTTAAATTATTTTGAGACACTTTATGCACTTAAGAAATTAAAACTTCCTCATGTAAATAAAGTAAATTATGTTAATTGAGTAAATCAATTGAAAAATTAATTTAATTTCATGATTTGTTGCTAAATTAAAATTCAGCATTTTTAATTCTAATTTAAGTAAAAATCCTTAAATTATATTATGGAAATGTGTTTATTTTGCCATCTAATCTCTATAGTTTCTTTTTACTTATAATCAATATTTTCTTGGTGATTCCAAAACAAATTTATCAAATTTATATCTATTTAAAATGATAAATATAAGTGTAAAAATTGCGGTTGTGAAACAATTATGACTCAACTTTTAAATAAATTAGAAAGATTTTGATTTTAAATTTACAAAATAATTTAATATAATAAATATTTTCATTTTATATTATTAATTTTACAAATAAATACTACTAAAAATTAATGTCCAACATGCAATCCTGGATTCTATAAGCTCAACAATATATAATTTGTTTATAAAACTAAATTAATTGATTCGGCGAAATAAATTGAAACAATCATAAATATCGGTTTTGTAATTGTATAAAAGTAGAAATAAACCCTTTTTATTTATTATTTAAGAATAATATTTTTATTAAAATTAAACCAAAATTGTTTACAGATAAGTTATCTAAAAATAAAATGAGATCTATTTACAAAAAAAATAATGAAGCATAAATAGCATACTTAAAATCTCCGAAAAACGTAATTAATCTTTTAAATATTCATTCTATATCATGATATATTACTAATAGTGCCATTAATTTATTTAAATAATAGTCCCTTAAAATATAATTTTCTATGGACTTTAACTTTTACAAACTTTCCTCAGATTTTTTTTCCTCAATTTTACTCGGTGATAGATTAGGAAATTAAAAATGTCGATTAAAGTTAATTTTTTCTTCCACTACTATTATTATTATTTAATGCTGTAAGGAAATTAATACTGGGGCTTAAGCCAGCCAGATAGATAAACAGTCAGTCTCATGCTTCCGCCACTATAAAAAATAAAACCCCGTTAATCATTTAAAATGAAGATTGGGGATTAAGATTAATAAAATTAAAATATATTTATTATTAGCTGAAATTAAATATAATTATGCTAAAAATAAATTTACACCTGACTGGTTTATTTTATAGAGACAATTATTCGAGCCAATGGTTTTAATAATTAACCGAAACTTTAATAATTTACGCCAATAATATATTTATTTTAATTTTATTAATCATTATCCCCAATCTTCATTCTTAATTATCTAACGGGGTTTTAAAACTGAACCTATGTATCACAAAAACCAAAATAAGGTTTTAATAATAAGCCACTTCATAGTTTTTGTAGTGAAATTCACTACTTATTACAATGATTGATTCTATGGGTCTCTTTTTAAGATTTATTTTGCTTTCATAGAACTCATAAAGAACATTGTATATATTCGATTCAAGTGAGTCAAAGATATTATTTATTGGATAATTCAATTTATTAGAAATAATATTATGGTGACTGTTTTTTTTATTTATATAAATTAAGATTCTCTCTATTTCTGTCAAGGGTTTGCCACACACAAAATTTTTAAAAATCTTTCATTATTAAGTTTCAAAATTTTTGAATATTTTATTTAATTAAAAAAAAATTTAAGATATTAAGTCTATGTAAATATTGAATTAAAAGAAATATTCAAGATTAAAATTGTAATGTTATTGTAAATTTATTTAAGTAATTCAATATTAAGTTTTTAAGGATAGTAATTTAGTATTTTTAAATAAACTTAATTATTAAATGGTTGTTATGAATAATGTCCAGATAGTTATTGGGGTGATAAAACAGATTTCTCTTGCAAACGTAAGTTTAATAATTCTTGTATATTCTAATAATTTTCTTATTTTTTTATAGCTTGCAATCTTATTACATTTAATACATATTTTTATAAGACCCTAGATTAGTTTGTAAAGGTGATTGTTAAATAAATGAATTAAAACTCACAAAGTAATAGAATTAAATTTATTCTTTACGTAAAATTGGATTAATAAGATCGAACATAAATCAAACTAATAAATATCGTGTGCATTACCAAGTATTTATGTGAATTATAAAATCTGCTATATTAATTTATACTTAAATATAACAACTACAAAGTTAAATAATCAAAATATTTGATTTTGTAAGACCAATTTTCTGTTAGAATTTAGGGATATTTCTGTATGAGAGATAAAATTAATTACTTAGATTCAGTTAATTATTAAATCTAAAATGAAAGTAAACAGAATCAAGCGATGAGAGAATAACGCTAGATTTTATAATCTAAGTCTAAGCATTAAGTTTTTTATTAATTTATAATATTAATAGTATTTGTTCAAATAAAATATTTAAATATTAAAATTGTTGCAAATTTTATTACTATCCCTATTTACACAAATATTTTTAGTATAATTTTTCTATCATCTCATATTTTTACTAAATTTATACTCATAGGGTTTTATATAAAAAAATTAGATAGAATAAGCAATAGTATTTTTAATATTAATAAACAATCCTTCATGTACACTATGTTTCGGACCATCGGCTAGCTAGTGCACTAACTGCTCAGTGATATATGCCGAAAATGAAATAGGAGTAATAGATTAAAAAGGGTATTTGCTGACAGGCACTGAGTGTAAGATTCCGAAGTGCATTGATGGATAATTCTTCTAATGCTTCTTTTATTTATTTACCTAATGGTTTGAAACAAAAATAAATGGGATTCAACTTGGGACTTGTCAGAGATGCAACTCAAGATGTAAAAGATGCACAGGATTATAATCTAACTAGTGCATTCAATCAATAATTAACAAAGATTTTGGACAAGAGTTATAATTCCATATATTAATAAATGCTACCCAGGAGCGTTGCTCAGCTCAAAACTTCACACTTGCACTTATTGTAATGAGTTATATGGGCTATTTACGAATGAAGAATTTGAATGTGAAGATGTATGCGGAGATGGAATATTAATCAATAAGTAGTGTGATGATGGAAATGTAGCATCAGGAGATGGATGTAATGGCGACTGTAAAATTAAAATAAATATTATAAATATTTTTTAGTAAAATTGAATATGGATTTGAATGCCTTGAAGCTAACAAGTCTTGTAGAGAAACGATACCTCCTACTTTTGCAGTAACAACTGTAACAGCAAAGAACCAAATTTAAATATTCTTAATTTACATCGAGTTCTCTGAGTCAATCATGATATAAAATGAAACAGATTTATCCAAAGTTAATCTGATAATAGAGATTACAGGAAAAAGAACAAGTTATACTTTCGATTACAGAATCATCTAGGATATAAAAAATCCTCTAATTCCTAACAGATATATCAACAAATTCTCGATAATATTACAAAACATTCAAACATCTCTAGATGGTACTGAAGATATGAAGATATAAATTCAATTTTTTAAAAGTTAATTAATAAAGATTTACTTCTTAAATTATGAAAGTATCACAGACATTGCTGGAAATCCGCTTGTAAAAGATTAAAGAATACAAATATAAATTTAATTCTTACTTTTCAACTAGACCAGCTTTATTTGCTTATTTATCGGAAAGCGAGGCAAACACAGCTGAGGGAGGCGGCTAATCATTAAAATACACTTTCATTTCAGTTTTCAGTGTGAATATTGCGCTTAAGTTCGTTCTAAATTCCTCTATGCAGTATTTATGGGGATTGGTGCATGCTCTCTAAGTCTTTAATTTCTTACTATACATGAATATAGATTTCCCAGATAATGTAATGCTGTTTTCAAAATATCTTATGGTTGCTTCTGGAGATATTGATGAATTTAACTAGTACATACCAAACGTAGCCGATATGATAGTCAATCAAGATAATATCGTTGAAAGATCAGATAATGATAAGCTTCAATCAATAAATTTATATGCTTATTAATAAAAAAATTTTAATTTATTTTTAAAATAGAAGTTCCAGGACAATACCAAAATCTCAAAGCTGTTATTTGGTATAATTCATTGATTCAGAAAATCAAAAATCTAAAAATTAATATATTTAAAGATAAATTCCCTTGAATTATTGATTTTAAATGCTAGACTGTCAGAATGTATTATTTTAATTAATTCAATTATCAAGTTACTATTAATAATTAATTTAAATTTTTCATCGATTAATTTCAAATTAAATTTAATTATTCATGTTTATGGTTTTAAAAATGAAATATCCCCTTATTTTGTTGTAGCTTTTGGTTAAAAACTTACACTTTGGTGTGTTGGTCTACTAGTATTTTTGCCAATAATTTTACTATTGAATAAGCTATGCAAAAAGATTAGACTCTGGGAATAATTAGTCAGCTAGTTCTTTTTCAATGGACCCCTTAGAACCTTTGTTGAAATGTACATTAAAGACAATTGCTTTATTATTTCTGAATTTAATTTAATTAAATTATTGAAAAAGTAGCTTTAAATGGTAAATAGTTTTTAATTTTATAGAAATAATTCTTTTATAATCAAAATAATTTATTTACTCAAATATACAAATTAAGTAATTTGTTATTTCTTCAGTTATCAAACAATAAAATGTATCCTCTATAATAGTATATACTTTACTATTTAATCTTGTTAATTTATCCTAATCATTAATACAAAAATGAAACCAAACACTTAAATTAAATAGAATAATGCTTTTTATAATTATATAAAATAATATAGTTTCAGTATTTTCAAATTGAATAGAACAAAGGGGGAGAAATTTGCTGGTCTAAAAATCTTTTTTATCTTTTCATAAAAAATTTCTTATCTAATTATACTTTCAAAATAGAGAATTAATTTTGCAGTAAAGCTAATTAAGTATTTGATTAAATTTAATTGTTTCTTTCTCTATATTATTATTTTTTCTAATAATATTCAATATAAATCCTTTCTATAGTATCAAAAATGTTACTATCTTTATTAAATTTATCATACTTAATTTTTTATAATTTAAGATAATTGATCAATAAAGTCATAGAAATTCGTCAAGTGCTTGTTAATTATGTTGAAATTTTCAAAATAATTTTATGTAAAGTTTAAAAAATACATATATATATTAATAGGCGAGGAAACTTACTCGAGACATGGAACTTGCCACAAATAAGTAATTTATTTGTTTTTTGCTAATAAAATATTTGTTTCACTCATAAAGGTAATATATAGTTTTAATCTAATATATATTTAATAATTTAGTCTGTGAATAATTAAAATAATCTTCAATACTCTTAAATAGAGTAAAAATAAATTATAAATAATTTTAACCCTAATTAATTAAAAAAATATTTTTGACAATTATCTTTCCAATATATATTTAAAGAATTCATAGGTTTTATATTGAGCTAATATTGCAAGTGATCATTAATACTTAGTTCCCAAAATTCAAGAATTATGATTAATCTGTTGCTACATTATCGATAAAGTTTAATTGATTTGTATATGCATTCATTATAAATAATTTAATAGCATAAATTTGGAAGTAAATTTCGTTTTACCCTATACAATATGGTAATTGTTCGATAGTGAATTAAAATCAGATGGACTTTATTTATGAGGGTAGAATTTTATTTTTTCCCTTAAAATAAATAAGATAGTACCCTAAAAATAAAGTCCAATTAATTTTTAATTCACTATCGAAAAGACACCAAATTGTCTATTTTTTGAAAAATAGGCTACTGTTATTTTATATTAATAATGTATTAATTATGAATTAATTTTCCAAATAAATTATACTTTAGCAATAATAGCTTTTGTTTTTGGAGCGATTTCCTTGCTTTTGCCTTTCTTGACTATGACAATTATTTATCATAATAGAAGACATGTAAAAAACCTTGAATGGAAGAAGAAATTTGGGATGTTGACTGATGAATGCAGATCTCATTCAATTCTTCAATTATACTACTATCCTCTCTTTATTTATCAAAGGCTGGGGGGAAATTTCCTGCCCAAAATTTTAGATGCACCCAAAGGGGAAGTTTCTTGCCCCAAAAAAGGAAGTTTCTTGCCCCATACATAAAAATATATAATATTTATAAATTTCTCAAAATCTTTTAACATCAATAAATGATTAAATTATTTATAATCTATTATAATATCATTTCTAACTTGATTATGAATTCAAATTTTTATGAAAATCATATAAATTATTAATAAAAAAACAATTATTTTAGCATTGTTTTTTTATTTATAATTTGATCAAAATTAATAAAACTACTTTGAAAATTATATAACATTTAAAGTTGTTTAATAGTAAATGGTAAGTGTAGTTGAAATTAAAATTTAGATGTTTTAATTTTTTTATTGCCAAAAAATTAAAAATTTAATGTTGGGGCAGGAAACTTCCGAGGTGGGTAGGAAACTTCTTAGGGTGAGGTAAACAGCACAGGGTCAGGAACTTCCCCCCTTAAAGGCTTTGCATTTGTGGAATCATAGTCTACCTATACGATTTGCCTTTCTTTTAATGTCTAGCAGTTATGGTTTGCAATCTTGCAATGATTTTGGGGGGGAGGAAGTTTCCTGCACTCGAGGAAGTTTCCTGCACTGTTTATTTTCTTAATGTTAAATTTAATTAATTTTACATAAATAAACAAATTTAATATTTTTTATGACCCATTAAGTATTATGCATATTATTCATCATTGAAGTAGCTCAAGAAAATATAGTCTAACATTATATAACCATGGTAAGAAAAAGATAAATTGAATCAGAATTACACTAACAATTGGATTTAATATTTGGAATTACTATAGCAAAGCAATATAATATTTAAAAGAAAGAACCTAAAAATGTTAGATGAAAAATGTCAAAGTTTTTGGAATCTGAAGTTAGATATTGATTTTTGATTATTAAATTAAAGTATAATTATAACAATTAAATTAGTCCTGT
This sequence comes from Oxytricha trifallax, assembly GCA_000711775.1. Taxonomy (NCBI): domain Eukaryota; phylum Ciliophora; class Spirotrichea; order Sporadotrichida; family Oxytrichidae; genus Oxytricha; species Oxytricha trifallax. The sequence goes on along the minus strand of ARYC01019094.1, from coordinate 7,234 downwards.
TGTTGGTTAATAGTTGTTATAAAGATTAATTTATTTTAAAAAATAAAAAAATAAAAAAATTAGAAAAAGTGCAGGAAACTTCCCTAAAATTTTTTTTTATCATAAACCAGTGCAGGAAACTTCCCCCCCCCATGATTTTATATCTTATAATAGTGAGACCTTTTAAAGAAGAAAGCTAGTAAACGACAACAGTGTTAGATGAGTTCGTAATTATGCTATGTGTGGGAATGTTTCTTCTTATTTACAAATCAAAATTGGGTCCAGATGACATACATAATTTTACAATTTATTGATACTTTTTTATGACTTAAAAGATTATGGATGGGGTATCGTTATTTTGATTCTATTCAGTGTTATAAAGAATTTCAGCGTGGTTATATATTTCGGAGTCTTGTAAGCAAGAAAGAAAATAAAGCAAATGTTCTAAGAAGAAGATCTTCAAAAAGATTCCCCTCATACAAGTTTTATATTGTTTTTTATTAGCGATGATGAATATGATTAAGTAAATGAACAAGACGAAAATTTCAATACACTTGAGCTAATTGAGGAAATAAGATAAGAAAATCAAACAAAATTTGCACAATTTGATAAGAATCAGTATTAATCAAATAATAATCACACTATTAATTATTCTACTAATAAACATTGATATAATAATCAATAATATAAAGACGAATTAAGTTTAAAAAATATATATTATCCTTTAATCATTAATTTCTTTTTACGATTTCATTAAATTTCAACTGCTATATAATTGAAATAAATAAAATTTAAAACTTTTAAAGCAAATTGTTATTTAACTACATCATTTCTGATTTAAGTTATAGCTTAAATAAGTTATTACTTTAAAAAATTGCTTCTAATCATTCATAATATTTTATAAGTTATCCTTAAAAATTACATTAATCGAGATAATATATCATTAATTATGTAATTTAATACAATTAATCAGCTATATATCACTAAATTTTATTATGGGAATTAGTAAATCAATAATTGGAAATTTATTTTAAGATCTATCTATCAATATAGTTATACTATATTAACTATAAAAAATTTCAATAGAATAATAAAAAAATAGTTGAGCTTATAATAAATTTTAAAGTTTATGAATATTCATTATTCTTACCTTGAGATTTTATCCAAAAATACTTTAATTAAAAATAAAAAAAGAATTATAAAGCCAGACATTCTAATTTTAAATTACTTAATATTGTAGGAGTACATTTGAATTTGGAAAATTAGTTAGAATTAAATTTGTTAATAATTAAATTCGTGGCAGTTAACTTTCTGGAAACCCCTACATTATGGTACTTGCTCGATAGAGAATTTAAAATTAGCAGGACTTACTATTGGAGTTATCCCTCTATCGCATCTCTGGACCGAGATAACTTGACTTTTATTTTGGGTGATTTGTTTAGTTGAATTTAAAGCCAAAATAAAAGTCAAGTTATCTCGGTCCAGGGATGCGATAGAGAGGTACCTCCAATAGTAAGTCCTGCTAATTTTAAATTATCTATCGAACAAGTACCATATTTTAGGGGTTTCTAGAAAGTTAACTGCCACGAATTTTATTATTAATAAATTTAATTCTAACTAATTTTCCAAATTCAAATGTACTCCTACAATAATATAAACTTGTGAATCTTATGAATACTTTTTTAAAGTTTACTCCATATAGATTCTAGCTTAAATTAAGCAATCAGACTTTCTTATAAAAATAGTATTACAAATAAATATAACCTCAAGTATTCTTTCTCCGAATTTATTGAATAATAATATATTAATTCATAACTAACATTTTAGGAAATAAAATTGAATATTAGTGTTGAATATTAGTTCTATTGAAATTTAAATATGAAGACACTGAATAATATATCAATATAACAATTCTTAATCAATTTAATGATGATTTTATATTTTGAATAATAATTTTTTGTTCTTTGTAATTATTTATATATTATTATAATCTTTTAGCTCAAAATAAAGGGCACAAGTTCAATAAAAAATATTTTATATTTGAAGAATATATTATAAATTAATACGTGATTTTTTAACTTTTGTTATCTTAAATAGAATAAAAAACTAGACTATATAATTAAAATTAAATAATAGTAAAAAAAAACTATATTAATTATGATTTTATTGTATTATTATTCTTATATATGAATTAATCTGCCTTAAATTGAAATTTATCATTTTAATATATTTTAATAAATTATAAAAGTAATCTGTTAAGTATATAAAAAAATAATTTTAACATTTATCAAATTTTTTTTGAATAAGTGAATTACAGAATTAAATATTCAAAATTTATATATAGGCATTAGTTGATAGACTAATTTATAATATTTAATTTAGAAATGTTTAGAATTATAAAGTTGCTAGAAAGTGGGGCAAAAGTAAGAAAAATTTGCTACTTTTGCCCTACTTTTTTATTAATGATAATTGATTGTAAAAATATACATTTTTGCATTTAATATTTACTCTATTTTTATATTTGTGATAATTTATTTTGTTATTTTAAATGATTGAGATTATTATATAAATTGACTAACTTTTACATCATTTCTGATGGATATAATGTGAATTATAAATTGACTTATTTTATATGTTTTAACTATATATTTCTATTAAATTCAGGATGCAATGATCAGAATTTAAAATAGAACAGTAATATTTAAAAATTAACTTCCATTTTTAATAAAATTAACTTAATTCTTAGCTATAGATTTGTTAATTAACTTAATAGAATTTTAATCATCACAAAGTTAAAACTATAAATTATAAAACTATACGGATATAAATATGATAACTTTGTAAATTATAATCAGCAAACATTACATTTTTGACATATTTCATTAGAATTATTGATTATCATAGTACGAATAATTATAATTTTTACTTTTATTATCTAAATATTAGGTATAGCTATTGTGTATTTTATATTTCTACAACTCACTTATAAAAATAAATTTTGATAATTATTTAAAAAAAAATATATTTAATATTACAAATTTGAAGCCATTAATATTATAAAATGTATTAATTGAAAATTATTCAACTTTTTAATGTTAAATTAGAAAGTCTTTAGAATCTAAAAGAATTTATAATTATAATTAAGCTTCTTAATTTAAGGCGGAATACTCAGGTTTATATCGTTTAAAGGCATTTTTTGTATTAAACCTTCAAGTTAGCATACTCCACGATTGAAACTTGTATAAAAGATTTCTTTAAACAAATTAAATTATTGGCGTAGGTTTAGGCTCTAGTAAAAAAAGGAGATTGTAGCTTAGCTTTAAAATCAAGAAATAATAGAGGATAGCAATGAAAATATATAGTTCAAGACCAAGGTGGGTACTAAAGATACCTAATGATATAATCGTTACTCACTACTAGCATCAGAGTGTATTGATAAAAGATTTTTACCAATTATTTCAAAATTTAATCACTTAAGCTCTATACCAATTTTTATAATTAATATCTTAGTCAACTAAGGAATGATTTTTTGTAATCCATTTTGGTTTTTCAGAGTCTTTTGTTTAATCAAACTAGTTTAACTGATTATCACTTTGAATCATTAGAAGAAAAATACAAATATTTGCGAACTCAGAGATAAAATATTAATATTTAGAATTAATTTGAAATTGTTCATTAAATTTTCAAAAATAATATTATAATTTTGCATAAAATATTTAAAAAATAAATTATTTCCTTCAAAAATCTAAATAATAAAATTATGCTTAATAAGAATAATTTATTGAAATATTTTTCATTTTTACCAGTAAGCTTTTTTAAAATATAATTTCTAAATTTCTAATGTAATCATTTTTAAATAGGCAACAAATATGTTATTTTCTTTATTAAAGTGTTTTTAATGCACTTCTTATATCTGACATTTAAACCTAAAATAAATACATTTATTTAGTAACCCTTCAAAATGCTTGAATATTTAGTAATACGATTATTTTTTTTTATATATAAGTTACAATGTATCGAGAATTATCAATATAATATTTTTTATTTTATATAGTTATTGATTAAATAACAATTTGTCCTATAATTAAAGTAATGTTTAAAATGAGAAAAATAATATTATCATTATACTTGAATCTAATCGTATTTTAAAAAGTACAAACTTCTATTAACTAAAGTTAAAATCTATAACCTATTAGTTATAATAATTTCTTAAGATATATAGTATATTTTATTTTGAAAAAAGATTTAAAAAACCTACTTTAGAAATTATGATCTACAAAGACCTTTATCGAAGAAAATAATATTTTTTTAAAATGCCATAAAAACTAACAATTCTATAATTTTACTTTTAAAGAGATTATTGAAAATATAAAATCAAATTCATTACTATTATATGAATGTTAAAAAAAACGATACTGCTTCAAATTATATTTCATTATATTTTATTAAGATTTATCTGATCATAAAAAAACTCAAATAATAAAAGAAATTAATTTTTTTAGGTTTAATCAAAACCATATGTTCAAACCAAAATATCCCTCCCCTCCCCTCCCCTCCCCAAAGACAAAGTCCTCCCAAACTTTCTCCCCATCCTTCCACCTAATGAAATACTTTTATATATTATTTTTTTTCTCATTCGGTGAATCTAAATCAATCAAAACATTTTTGGCTTATTATTACAAGTAATTTTATTAAAATCACTTAATCCGTCAACCTTATCAGGCACAAGATCCTATAAGAATAGAACTTATATTCAAATTTTAAAGAATTTCTTTTTAAAAATAATATTGCCTATTATTGATTTTTTTTATTTCTTCATAAATTTAAATTAATAAACTCTAATCAGCATAATTCGAAATGATAATTATAAGTATTGTAAAAATAAATTTGAATTTGAATTAGTTATAATTAAATAAATAATAATTCAAAATTGTTGCAGTTGTTAAAGTTGGCCAATTTGAACGATCTTGGGCTCATTCGATAGAGAATTCAAAACTAGCTGGACTTTACTATTGGCGGTACTATTTTATCGCATCCCTGGAGCGAGATAACTCGACTTTAATGTGAGGGTATAATTTAATTTATTTAGATGAGTTTAATTAAAGTCGTGTTATCTCGCTCCAGGGATGCGATAAAATAGTTCCGCCAATAGTAAAGTCCAGCTAGTTTTGAATTCTCTATCGAGTGAGCCCTAGATCGTTCAAATTGGCCAACTTTAACTGCCACTATTTTGATTTATAATAAATTAAATTAATTATAATTAATTTCCCAATTTCAAATTTATTCCTACAATATATCAATAATAGATGTTTGTAGGTTTTGGCAATTAAAAAAATGTTAAACATTTAATTGACTATTTTTCAAATTATGATTAATGAAGTTGATAACAATTATGCTTAATAGTCAATATTATGTTTAAAAAGAAATTCTTCTAGAGTTTGAATAAAAATTCTATTCTTAAAGAATCTTGTACCTGACAAGGTCGACGGACATAGTTAATTAATTAAATAATTTGTAATATTTAACCTAGAAGAATGTCATGATTGATTTAGATTCACCGTATTAGGAAAAATTAATATAAAAAAGATATTTATTAGATGGGGAGGGAGGTTGGGAGGAGTGTCTGTGGGGATAGGGAGGGGTATCACGGTTAGAACAATAATATAATTCTTAAGAATATAATTTATTTAATTCATTAATTCTTTAGAACTAAATTCCAATTCTGGAATAGTTTCTTACATTAAAGTTCTTAACAATTTTTAATAAGGGATAAAAAATAAATTAATAAGTTATTAAATTAATATTGGTAAGAGAATCTTATATTAAAATTAATATAATATTCCTTCATTAATACATTTAAAAAAGTTTTTTTTATTTTATTAACTTTTTAAGTCGGTGCACTTCATATATATTTATAGTTTTCTTTTTTAATTTAAACTATTATTTAATAAATAAATATTCATAAGAATTATAGATTTAAATCTATACTCGTTTATATTTATTAGTTAATTTGCAAAGTTATATTTATTTTTATTCTCCAATATTAAATTTTGATATATTTTGAGAATGATAATATTTATTATATTGATAACAGTTTTAAAACATTACCCTTTATTTTGATGTTATATTAATTTAGCACATTTGCTGTAAGTACTTGTGAATTTTTTTCATTCCTAACTAATATTTTAGGCTCTAAATTTTGAAAGAGATAAAAATGATCTTCAGCTAAAAAACGGAGAGGATGTTTTTATTAATAAATAGAATGCTTTAAAAGATTTTACCAACTACGATGAATAATCTATTATATGATAATCATTTTATTTTTAAATAAATTAATTATCTTGATGAATCCAAAATAGGGAGCTCATACTCAAAATAGAATAATTTATATGACTTTAGATTGCTATTTGAAGACTAGCCTGCTTAAGAGGAATGTGTTTCAGAAAATAGCTCTTCCAAAAGTAAGTCAAGTTAATATTTAGTGACTTGATATTAATAAAATCCATTTATTAATTTTCATCATTTATGACACACTATTCAAGCAAATATATGATATAAAAATAGGGAAATTGTAGAGTACATGCCCCTCCACTGTTTTACTCTTTCCACTCATATTATTTAATTACTTTTTTTTAAAATTTAATTTTAATTCTTTTAATGATTTGTGATGTTTATTTAAATTGTTAGCCCAATCGATAATCTGATTGTTTTACATGATAATTTGGCCAGTAACTTTAGGTAAATTAAAAATAAAATAATACACTAATGATTAAATACAATTAATATCATCTGAAAAATAATAATAAAAAGTAAAATTTTATCGCACGGTTCTCTGCAATTAATTATGATCCATTGTCTCCACAATCTATTATGTTTCCTGCTTTTTCTGTCTTATTCCAGATTTTGTTCCTTCTGAACACTTCCGCTGTGGATATCACGAATGCTTCGATCTCTTCTTGGGGTTAAAATTGGGCTACTCTCGATGTCTGTGGTTCTGGTCTATCGTTGAATATGCAGCTTTGAAGCTTGTAAATTTATTGCTGTAATTTTCCGTTTGAGTCTCTCTCATTTTGCTCATACTCCAACTTAATGAGTCCATTAAATTAATCTAAACTAGCTTCCTTTAATCTGTAATTTTTTAATTCCTAGAGCTAATTAGTTTTTGTTCCCGGTCACCACTCACCACTTCCAGATCAATCACTTTTTCATTTCCAAGTCTTTTTTTCTTTCTTCTTTCTTTTGATTGAAGATTTTT
>ARYC01019093.1:0-79023 GCA_000711775.1 Oxytricha trifallax | reverse complement strand
TCAATAATTTAGGTCTGCATGCAACACCAGCTGCTCGCCAGAGGTGAGATTCTTGAAGGTGTGTATTTCGAATACCTTAAACTTGACATATAACTTTATCCAGAGCAAATATATTAGCTAAAATCTTTAGTATACTCTCAAGCCATGCTTAATATATTAAATACTAGAATCAAGGATCAGTCCATAAGTAAGATATATATCTCTATTCTTATTTACGATAGAATTCGTGAACCCCAAAGTTATTGGGCTGTTGCAAGAGACTAAACGTTCTATTTTGAATCTTACCTCAACAGCCAAATGGTTAGGTGTGTCAACAATACATTCGCTGCCTATCTTGACGAGACCAATCCAAACTGTGCAGAGGCACTTGAAAATTTAAGGACCAATGAAAAAATCGACATCGATATCTTTGATTTCTCAGGCTGCTCCAAGTTTAATTTCATTCATTCAAAAACACATTTCAGCTGGAGGCCTGGCACCTATAAATAGAGACCCCGCAAGGGCCAACTACCCTACCAACCATCATCAAAGTAAATTCAGAATGCCAAGAGTTTGTTTGAGCAAGGATGGTACATGGCAATGGTGTTTCAAAGGCTCGTCAACCATTTCATGAGTTTCTCTTACAAATCCACATCGTTCCAGCATCAATGCCTCATCACCTATCTCAAGCATTGGCTAAATGAAAACAAGTCCCTTAGAGCCTATCACATCAGGACTAGCAAGGGCGAGGAACTACTATCTATTGCAAAGAGATATGAAAAATTGATATGCCACCTCCTTCATCCCCATACTAAAATCCACAAGGGTACTATACAGTATCTAAAGAGTCAAGTATCAAGGAGAACTAACCAGAGCAAGACTCAACCTTAGAATTTGCTACCACCCCACCTGTAGCTCAGATTGGCAAGAATGAAGAAAGCCCTCAACATGGGAACAGTGACAGGATCTCACTGCTTCGAGCAAGCAACCGTCTATTTGATTGTAAGGGGTGATAAAGAGGAGTGGATTTACGAATGAGAGTGAGCTTAGGTGAATTCGTTATATTGAAATTTAAATTCAGCATGTTAAATAATTAATCACATATAATTCATACCTCTATCAACAGCAATCATTAATATACTCTGCTGATTTTAATATTGCTTACTTGTATTTATATTTCTGTTTTAATTTATTTCAAAACCCCGAGACCCCTCCTTACATGGAATCACTGTCGTAGTATATTAGAAGCGATGAACAGTCTATTGATTCTCACTCTCATTACAGTTTTTCATCGCAGTCGATTCTGAACTTTTGATTTCTCTGCAATCAAGAGTTAGAGGAAATCAAGCAGAGTGCGTTGAAGTCATTGTAAAAGACTATACTCAAGTGGACATTGGTCGTGCTGGGCACCAACTTCCTCTCAATTCCTAAACCATTGAAGCTCACTTACACCTCAGGTACTCTCCTAAACAATGGGTAGGTGCCACCATCAACGATGTGCATTCTGGGTGGGCAAATCATCAGACTGCCATTGGAGAATGTTGAGTGAGCAGTATCATCGTTAGTCGATATTTCAAGTTTGGCAACTGATGACTAGCTTTGTTATGGCCTCGAGCAGTACCTTCGAATGATTAGAAAGCCATAGCAGTATACAGGCTAGAGAAACTCCAATGTAATGCATAAGAACCTGCAGATAAAATAGAGCGATGAGCTGTGGTAGGGTCTGCAAGACTTCATGAAAGAACAGGGTGGGGTTTTCAATTTATCAAATCGTGAGTACTAAAACCATTAACCAATGAATGGATCCTCCAAGAATCATTTCCTGAAACGCAGAGATGCGAAGCTGGCGCTAAAGAAAATTTAAGTGATTTAACAATACAAGGTGGAGGGCATGAAACCCAAGGATATAGCATTAGAGATGGGGTTGGATCGACGATTTATATACAAAGTAATTGAGAAGTTCAAGTATGAAGTGGAGCACAGAGTGCTGGATCCAAAGCCAAAGCTCAAGAATGGGAGGAAGAATACGCGGAGCAACCCGCTGTTGCTGAAGGCAATTGCCATCGTGCTCTAACAGCAGGGCATCAACAAGATCACTGGCTGGCGCCTGCATCATAGCATACTTGAAATGCAAAGTAAAGATTAAGAATACAAGAACCTCGCAGTGCCTTGCGTTGCTACTCCTTGAAAGTACTGAAGGAAAATTTCCATTTGAGATTCGGCAAAGCCCAAAACGCCAACGCTTAGTACAGAGACCCATCATTCAACGAAAAGAGGCTATGGGTATCCAGACTGCTTGCGCAGCTATTCTTGGAGGATGCAGTGATCATATCAGTTGACGAGTCAAACTTCAGGAGCGATTACCTGTCAACAAAGGAATGGAGTTTCAATTCAACTGCCCTTCACAAGGAAAGTCGTTGATGTGACTCCTCCCTGACGCCTGGGGTTGGTAAGACCGAGGTCCTCGTCACCGACGATGTCATACAGTATGCTGAGATGCTGGCTGGCTACCCCAACAGAGAACCAGGCATTTCGACTGTTACTGGGGTAAGAGAGCAGGATTAAATGAAGGGACCAAGCATCTTACTTTTGTAAAGCCAAGTTCTAATTCAAGATGAAAACTATCAAAACTTGGAAATCTGAGACCCCAAGCAATTCTTGGAACCAGTAGGTGAGTATTGCTATCGTTGCTTAACCGATTGAGTATAGTGTTGTCAGGAGCTCCAAATAGGGTAGTCAAGATGGGTAAGGCTTCAACTCGAGTTAGGAGGACCAAGTTATTATTAGTGAACGAATATTGGCTGGATCTGGAATTGTTCCATCGAAGATTCCAAGGCCAAACTCGAAATCGATCTTTGCAAAGTTACAGAGGAAATCTTCCACCCAGGAACAGCATATCTTTGATAGCAAGGACCAGAGCATTGCTGCTACCCCTGTCAAGTACAGTCATAAATATAAGTATACTCAGCTGTCACCTATCTTTGAAGCCCCTGAGGGCATTTCTTAATACTCATCCTTATAGAAGCGCTTCGACGCGATCAGAATATAGAGCTCCTCCAAGAAGCCTTCAAGCCAACCACAAACCCCTCTAAAAACGGCTTCCACTCTCACTCCGTTGGTTCAGAACCTGGCAAGCCTCAGGCTGCAGTCAACCCAACGCAAGGGCAATGAGGTGGTCGATGCAACAAGCCATGACAACTGGACAGCCATTACACCCAGACGCTTGCAGCTGTCCAGCAGAGCAGAGAGCAGCAGTAAAGTCACAGTGAAGGAATAGAAAGTAAGCTATAGCTCTAAGATTTTATTATGCTTTAGTTGATACTAAGTTAAGTCTACAAAACAAGATGAATGACTAAGCACCCATAGCAGACTCTGATAACCTCGATGCTCAACCATCGTAACATTATACTCCCATTGCAGCAGTCAGACAGCAAGTCAGCCAGAGGTTGGGCGCTTATGGCACCATGGCTAGGAATCTCTCTATAACCAAGGAATTCACCAAGAGGCAACAGTTCTCGATGAGCTTCGTGGCAGCAATCACTAAGGACCAGCTGGTCTCAAGCCAAGTCATAGAGGGAGCATTCGATGCCGTGCTGTTCGAGAACTTCCTCTATCACACCCTGCGCCAGCTGCGCACTGACAATAACCTTGGCCTGAAGAAGATCGTGCTGCTCATGGACAACGCAGTCATTCACAAATATTCAGAAGTGTTGGAGAATGCTAGGAAGTTGAAAGTCACTGTCCTATTCAATTCAGAGTACTCGCCCTGGCTCAACCCAATCGAGCAGCTGTTCTCATACATCAAGAAGCACCTCAGGCAGGAGCAGGCAGACAGCAAGTAAGCGTAGTAATCATAACTGCTTATAGGATTCACTTAGTTAAGAGACTCTCCCAGATCCTGAAGGCCATGACCAAGAGTGATGTCAACAAGCTCTGGGCGTTGAGCGTCAAGCAGTGGTGCACCACCATTAGACATGGGTTCGTCTGAGTCAGTGATCAATGACGATGAGTGGAGTTGCAGGTGCTCTTGACCAGTCAAGACAATCATGAATAGCAGTTGAACTGTTAAATTTATTGATTAGAACTTCCCTATTATATATCACGCTTTTAAGTTTTAGTTTAAACTAATCAATCGCCAACCTACTCAAACCTCTCTCACCTCCGCGCATTGCTGATGTCAAGTCCACCAATACACCAACGATGGTCCAACAGCTTGAGCTATCAATGCTGGCTCCGATGGATCAAGGATGGAGAATTAAGTTTCAGGACCTAGAAGATGAGAATGGATTGCTGGTTGGCCTCAACTCCAGCCAGTCGACGACGAATCTACATGAAGTGACCATGCCAGATCAACGCCAATTGACGGTGTCAAACGACCTTGTAAATCATCGAATTCCTACCAAACATTGAAATCAAGTGCTTGGTTGTTAAAGAAAAAATTGGGGTTTATATTATGATGCTGAACACTAAAATCATCAAAATTGGTTGTAATACACTATCAATCAACAGGATGGTTTCTATAAGTTGGTCATAATTAAATATTTAATTTATTTTTCAAATTTCCTATTTTTACGTATTTTATCAATAATACATTTTAAATGCTTGAAAATTTATGGTATTTTCCCATATATAAGAGATTTGTAACTTGTTTAATATTTATGAACATTTATATTTAATTTAGAAATAATTTAATACAAAATATTCCCTGAGACTATTGAAAATTTATTAATTGACAAAGAATATTAAATAGTAACACTGCTTCTATGTAATAGCCTGATAGAAGATTATTCTGCTTTATATTTAAGGGGAAACCTATAATTTGTTATAAAAAATTAATTTTATTTTCAAATTTTCCTAGTCTATGTAGAATTTTTTATGAAATAAATAATAGAAGAGTTAACTTAATAACCATAACATTTTACCAATTTTTTAATTATAAATTCAAATTATTCATGTATATTTATTGAAATTTTAATAAAAATGTACCTTATCTATGCCTTTTTAATTTTTTTAATCAGATGTATATAATTTATGGAATTTATGTTTAAATGAACTATAATATTTATATAAGTGTATGAATTATAAAATAATATCCAATAATATTTGGGATGCCCCCATATATCTGGAATTTTTTTAAATTCCAGATCTATGAAGAAAATTTTTTCACAGATCTGGAATAATAATAATTTTTTTTAAAAAAAAAAGTATTACTATTTTTTTATTTAAATTAGTTTGAACGAAATTTTAGTTTATTAGTAATATATTTAATTATAAAATTCTGATACCTCTAAAAATTTTTCCATCAATAACATTATTTATTTATAAGTATTTTATCTCATATTTTTTTCATCTCCACTTCATAAATCACTTTTATCCAACATTCCAATCTATAATAACTATTTTTTTTAGTAAGTTAGTATAAACTAAAGGTCAATAACAATGGATAATTGAAATTAATGTTAGTTATTTAAATGTTTTAATTATTAAACAACATCTTTAAACTAAACCATCTTTCATTTCAAATATCAACATCGCATCGTTTCCATTATTTCTATGTAGGTAAGTTTAGTAGTTGTTTAATCAATTGATTTATATAGAGGAGATTCAAATGAAGAACCTGATCATGAGACCAGTTAGCATATGTGAAGTTCAACCAGTATATTATTGATAACTTATTTATTTTGTTTTAATTAGAGCGTATTGAACATCGATCGCCTGCTGAATCCGTTGGCGGATCTGGGAAACGAACAAGGCATTCTCCTGTGCTGGGCAGGCTGGACCCCGTCTACCAACATTGCCATGATCGATTATAATTCTATTTCAATAAATTTATAAATTTGGCTGAGTCTAGCTTAAATAGTCCTTGAAGGAGGCCACCTAAGTCCTGTGGTGCAAGTGGTAACTGCCGTTTTCGTTTCATCCAGTCATCTGATAAAAAACCTATGATGGAACACTGTACTGACTTTGTCCCCAGCATCCGAATCTGTATGGGAAGAATATTTCAAGTACTAGCCAATCCCGACTCAGTTAAGTCCTAAAATACAGAAATCACTATTAAGATCATGGAAATCAAAAGCTTTCCTTGTCTTGAATCATCCCCTTAACATTCTAGATGATGTCTAATAATTTTACGTAATAAACTCCATTTCTCAAACTAATTAGTTAATTAAGTTGCTAACTAATTATTTTTCATTACCCTAGAGTTACTTTCTACTCATATAACTACTACAGTTATAAAATTACATATTTAGAACAATAAATAAAAAAAATTATTTCGAAAGAAATTGAATCAAAATTAAATGTATTGTTTTATAATATTCAGGTAAATATTAGAAAAAGAAATTTATGTAATTTTGCTTATCTGATCAGACTAAAATAATTTTAAATGAATAATGCTTTAAATTTAAATTTAAAGCCGAAAGTTTTGAAAATATATTAGAAAATATTAAAAAAATAGTATTTTAATAAGTTTGTTTTTAATATAATAAAACAACAATTTTTATTTAATAACATATTTTATCTAGAGTATTACAAAATTACCAATATATATAATTTGGAAATTATTTTGTGTTAATAAATTTTTTTGAAAAAAAAATTTCTTCATAGATCTGGAATTTTAGGATTCCGGATTGGTGCTGGAATTTTTTCACAGATCTGGAATTTTTAAAAATTCCAGATAAATGGGGGGCATCCAACATTTGAGTAACTATGTAAATTGTAGAATATTATTTTCATGTAAGATTTAATTTCAAATTGCTCTATTAAATATTGTTAAATCATTAAATTTGGACAATTTCATCATCTATAATAAATAAAATAATGAAATTAATTATCAAAAGAAATAAAATGAAGCTAAATTGTGCAGAAGAAAATGTTTAATTAAAAAATATTACAATTAATTTGTTTATTTTAACATTTATCAAATCATTTCTTAAATTAAAGAAATTGTATTATATTTGACAATTTATAATAAAAATTACATTTTACCATAGTTTTTTTTTATTAAATAAATAATTAAATTCAATATTAATTTTAAACTTATTTATATTCTTATAAATTTATTCTGCCTAATAAAAATAAAAATTACCTTTTATATGCATTTAATTACAAAATATTTTTATTATAAAATAATAAATGAAATTATATTTAATACTATTAAATCTTATAATTTTAATTTAAATTTATTTTTAATTATTCTTGTTTAATCATGAATATACTGAATTATAATCTGTATGAAATATTTCAATTCAATTCTCTAAATTAAGCATAGAATAAAACAATTAGTTTTAATTTTATATAAAGTTATGTATATCTTAATATTTTCACTAAGAATTCTTAAAAAGGTATTGAATATAGAAATCTTGCAACAAATAAAGCTTCATTTTTTTATTTTCTAAAAAGTATTCATAGTATAATTTTGAGAATTAATTCAAATATTTAAAAGAATTATATCGAATATTAAAATTTATAGAGCATAAATATAGAATGAGCAGTATTAATATCATATTTCTATTTGAACATTTAAACGGAAAAAAAATCTCATTCGAATTAATGTAATTGAATTAATTTGGTTAAAATTATGTAGATTCTTTTGTAATCTCACCCAAAAATTAAAAGAAATTAGGGGGGGTACCTGTCTCACCACCACACTTTTTCAATATTAAATTTTTATTAAAAAAAGTCAGAATTCTGGTCTAATTTGGGCTGAAATTTATTAATAAGGCAATAAAAAATATTATTTAACAACTCTTTAGATGATTAAAGTAAAAAGTAAATGCGCTTTTATCATAAAAATTCATTATATTTTCACAAGGATTATGACACAAAAGGCTGTAAAATGTTTTTGCATTAAATAATTTAAATTAAAATTATTTTTAGAATTTATTGACTAACTTTCCTCGTTATTAAGAATTTAACAATGTCATTTTAAATAAAATATCAAGTTCATTTGATATATTAAATTTTAATCCATCAAGTTCTATTCTTAATAACGAGGAAAGTTAGTCAATAAATTCTAAAAATAATTTTAATTTAAATTATTTAATGCAAAAACATTTACAGCCTTTTGTGTCATAATCCTTGTGAAAATATAATGAATTTTATGATAAAAGCGCATTTACTTTTTACTTTAATCATCTAAAGAGTTGGTAAATAATATTTTTTATTGCCTTATTAATAAATTTCAGCCCAAATTAGACCAGAATTCTGACTTTTTTTAATAAAAATTTAATATTGAAAAAGTGTGGTGGTGAGACAGGTACCGCCCGAAATTAGCATTATTCTAAAAGTTTTACATCAAAATCAATGTTAACTTTTGATGTTAATAAATGCTCGAATTGAAACAAAATGAAGTAGGAGTAAGCTTTTTTATCAATATTTATTGTATTTTAATTTATCTTTATAGATAAATTGAGTAACTCATAAAAAAGCAAAATCTCATAATAATTAAATTTATTTAGATGTTATACATTACGAGGCTTATTAGTGTGCTTTTATTACTTTAAGTAGTATATATGTAGCGTGGAGACCTATTAGGAGCAAAACTGGCAAGACGTACAAGAGCGCCAATACGAACACCAACCTAAACGCCAACACCTACCTTAACTCAAACGCCAAATCCAACATAAACTTAGACACAAACACCCACTGAAACTTTAACACCAACTCCTACCGAGACACAGACACCGACTCCTACTGAAACATAAGCACCCACTCCTACTATACCATAAAAAGATCTAGAAATATTGAATCTTACTAATTAAATAAGGCAAAATCCTAAGATATTGATTCCTTACCTTTAATAGCTTTTTGCTTCTATTGTTGGTAACACAATGTATCCTGATAAAAAATCTTTATGCAATTATAGATTTTATAATTCATATAGGATTTTAATTTTCTAGAATGACTCAAAATCACAATAATTATAAATTAGTATTTGATGGACACAATTAAGGTATAGATACTTTTGAAGGCCCATCAGCAGTTTTAGAAGCAATTAATTTCTTAAATAGTACAGAACCTTTAGGGCCTCTGACTTGGGATTAATATCTTGCCGATGCTTGCGAATATTTAGTAGAAGACATTGGGCCTAAGGGTCTAGTTCAGCATGAAAATTCTAATGGAGAAATTTTAATAATTATTAAAGGAATGAATGAAATGGGTAATCAAACTAATGTTAAATAATTAAGTTACAACTATACCTTTCCCATACATTCAAAAAATAAGTTGGTAGATAGATGTTTTTATTATATATTGTTTTGTAAATAAACAGTGCTATAGTCGAAATTTTTCTTGCAAAAGTTAGTTTTAAATATTAACACTTTTCTAATTTCTGCGATACAAATATAAAATATTCAATTCCTGTTTACATTTAATTTTATAGAAAATAAAATACTGAATTTAAAATTTTAGGCAATATTTTCTATCCTTTCATATTTGCTTTTTATTATTCTTTTTCTTTATTCAATTATACTCGAACAAATTTATCAGATTTTTTAAGTAAATAATAAATTATTTACTAAAATTATATAGAAGAAACTTTTTCTCAAAGAGTAGCTAATTTTACTCGTGTGTAAAATGAACAAGAAAATATAGCTAATAAATTAATTATCTTTTTCTTCATTAATATATTTCTATCTAAAACAATTAAGTTCTAATTTTAAGTTTTTAATTTACAATAGAAACCCAGTTTATGGAGAGAATTTGTTTTTTGGAAATGAACCAGCTTAGAATATATTAGCAACTTTGATTATTGATGATGGTCTACCTGGGAGGGGACATAGAAAAAACATTTTTACTCCCTATTATACAAGAACAGGGGGTTTTAGTGGGCCTCATTCAATTTATCAGGAAATGAGTTGCATGGCTTTTTCATCTTGAATTAAGATAATCAATATTTTCGGAATGCATTCGATTATGGGATAAGTAATTAAATATTAATTATTTTCAATTATTTTTTTGGAAATTTCACTATAATCCCTACCTTTATTATATTTATTGGATAGTTAATTTAAATTCAACAATAGTTGTTATTTTTATAATGAATTCATATATATATATATATTAACGAAAAGAATTTTCTGCTTTTTCTTAATAATTTGCTTATAAATGGAAATATCACATTCTTAGAGTGAAAAAGTAAATATTATTTTTAATTATAAAGTCCAAGAAGAAACTCTGGGATTTACTGTAGTTTCGATTTATTTTTTTATCAATTGGCATAATTCTAATATTTTATTAATTTAAATTTTAATTCATCTCCTAAATTAAATAAAATCAAACAATATAATTACACTTTAGCTTAAATAAAATAATAAAATGTTTATTATTTCTCACAAGTGTATTATTTTATTCAGATTAAATCAAATTAATTAAATTAAGAAAATTTTTTATTTAAAAAATATTCAATAAGACTAATGAATATGTATTTAATTATCAAGAGCATTAAATAGTAACAGTACTATTTACATGAAATAATTATTATTTTTAATGGACTAAAGGGATATTAATCTACACTAATATTTTAAGGTAGAACTATTTTTTTAGCTTTAAAATTCAATTTATTTTCAATTTTTATAATTTATATTACCATAAGAATAATTCCTTTTATAAATTAATCAAAGCGAAAAGAACTTTAAATAAATTTATGAAGTGATTATCAAATTTAACATTTATAAATAATATTTTGAACTATAATTTGTTGTGATGTTATTGCTAAAAATTCAATTCTATAATTAAATACATTAAAATAAATATATTTTAATATGAATTATAAAAGTATATCCAATTATATTTTAGTAACTTTTTATTATAGAAGATTATTCTTAATATTAGAGTTAATTTCAAAAATACATATTAAATAATGTTAAATTTATATAAATTTAAATTAAAATATTTAAAATGAATTTATGAAAATAATTTGTAACAATTATTAATATAAATTCTATAAAAATAAATTTTAAAGTTAATTATAAAAGACAATCTTCCATTAACAATATAAAAATAAATCTATTTATTTCTATTTACTTTGCATAATTTAATTTTAATTTACCGTAAAAGTAATTGATAAAATCTGACAATTAAAAATAAATATAACGCTTTTTGTCGCGATAGAAATTCGAAAAAACAAAATTGCACTATTTATATCCAAATTTAACTTGATTTATAATTATATAATTAATCATACAACACATTTAAGGTATTTCAAGCTTCTAAACCATATATTTTAATTATATAATTTAATTAATTAAAATTACTTATTAAAAAAATAATTAACTTTAAAATTTAAACTCAATTAAAGTGTTGCATTTTTTATTATTCATATGAAATGAAATATAAAGTTTACCAATAAAATAAGATATGGAATCAACTTCACAAATCGACAGAGAGATATAGGAGTTTACCTCTCAAGTTAGAACTGACCCCACCGTGCTACTCCCTCATTTGGACAAATTACTCAAATCTTTCAGGGGAAATGTCATGTATCTTATAGAAATTTAATAATCAATGGATTATATTTAACACTATTTAGAAAAGAAACTATCATAACTAGTAAAAAGTTTAAAGTTATTAACTCTAAAAATATATATAATCTTGACCCTCGTTGTGGTATTTAGACAAATGAAGGCCCTGCTGCTGTTTAAGAAGCCATAGACTTCGTTAAATCAGTGACTCCAATCGGTGGTTTATCATGGAATTTTAATAAATATAAATAAGGGATAATAAAGTCAATTACTTATTTTAATCTTATTAATTAAGAATGATTAACTAGCTTAAGCTTGCAAGAGTCATGTCGAAGATATCGGACCTAAGGGTTTGTGCTAACATGAAAGTTCAACAGGCGAAACTCTCAGCCAAAAAATAGAGAAAATCACACATCAAAGACTCAATGGAAATTTAATATATTTTATAGATCATCATAGTGAAATTTAAAGATCATAGATTAAGTAAGCAATAATAATCAATATAAACATTTAAATGGAATGATTGGTGAGAACATTTCATTTGGAGAGAGCACCGCAGTGAGTGTTGTAGCTTCATTAATAATTGATGATGGAGTTGAAGGAAGAGGACACAGAGAAAATATTTACACTAAGTAATTCACCAAGATCAAATAAAAATTTTAAAATGTATTTATTACCGCATAAATTTATAGTCAAAATGTAAAACTTTTCATGAGTATTAAAATTATTGAAATAATTAAATAATTTAATAAGATTGGATGTCATACAGGCCCTCACTCAGTTTATGAAACTATGACATGCATGGTATTTTCATCTTGAATATCATTAGAGTATGTAATAAAATTGAATTTTAACAATAAGTTATCTTTTTCACATGTTTTTTTCGAATTCCATTCGAAAGAATTTTCTATAACCTCTTTATTAATTATATATTTCCCACTGATATGAAAATTCTTTCGAAAAAATATTTATAATTTTGTTTTATTAAATTATATTTTATTTAACAATTAATTTGTTATTAACATATTTATTAGCTATTGGATAATAAGTTTAACTTTCTTCTAATTTAAAGCTTTTTAACTATAAATATTTTTTAATTGAGAAGAAAAAAGAAGGATTTTTTAATGTAAATTAAATAATTTCTTCTCAAAAAAACTAAAAACATTTATTAATATCTTGAAATATCGTTATTCTAGAGTTTTTTACAAATAAAAATTAGAAAAAAATTCATTTTAATCCTTTTTATATTAATTTTTGAAGAAGCTTTATTTTAATTACTTAATCACTCATAAAGCTATACTTGTTAATAAAGAAGAAAAAATCTCAAAAGTATTTTCTATTTAAAAAAATGAACCCACATCATTAGAATGTCCATTTTTAAAAGTTAATTATCAAATAGTATTATTTCATAAATCTTTAATTTAAATTCATTTATCTTTTAGATTTTTAAATTATTTTTCGATTATAAGTTTTGAAAAATGATTTTGGAAACTTTAATGTAATAGAAAATATGAACTTAAATAATTCAGCAACATGATTTTTATAATTACAAACAATTTTAATTAGTTAAATAAAAATGAAAATACAACTTTCCATCTCAATAGTCTATACAATATTTAAGTTTAAACATATACAAAAATATAATTATTATATCATAATATAATAAAAATATTATCAGTAATTTTGACTTCAAAATATTACCGATTGATTGGCTGTTGTCCAAATAGCAATCCTAATTGTTATGAAGGTAAAGATTTAAAAACCTATTAATCTTTTAATTTTTATATTATTTAATGATGATAATTCATGTGTATTGTAATATTATATTCCCATAATTTTATTTTACCTAATACTTATGTAAATAATTTATAATTAAACAATTAAATTGTTGGAGTTAAATTACTTAGATCTATGAGATCATGTTGGTATAAAATATATTTATTATTAGATATTTAATAAAAAAATATTTTAATACGAGATTTAATTATAGGAGGGAATTTGACTTCTTTCATAAATGCACATAACATACTAAAGTTGTAATTTTAAATATACGGTAGGATAATGGACTCGGTAATTAACTATTTATGTACGCTGCTGCCAAGTCACTTGCTCGAAAATTGCAAAAATATACATAGTTTGGAGAAGACGCTTAAATTTGGATATTAGATGAACAGTCTTATTTATTAACAATGCTTTTTTATAAATATATTTTTATATATGTGAATTGGAATATGAATAATTTTTATAATAAATAAAAATACTAGTCTAGGGCAGAGGGATAAATGGAAACTTGAAACTTTAAGAGTAAAAGTAGAGAATTTGTTTTAGATTACTTTCAAATAAAATATGCTGGCTATTTGGATAACTTTTCAACACTTCACTTCATAAAAGAAATGCACCCAGTCTCAGAAGTCAATTATTTTGATTTTGATACTACTCAGAAATATTACCTGATGCGTGGATTCTTCTAATATGAGCAATTATTAATCACAAATTTTTATGAATAATTTTATAGAAATATATGCGTATAAAGAAACCATTAATATTACTTCCCGAATATTGTTTTAAAAGAATCTTTATAAATATATATTGAAGAGGAGAGCAATTTTTTGAAAATGTTAAAGATGAAATTATAAACCATGATTTGAAAGTTTACCCACATGCAATCAGTAAATTTAAATCATATTTTACTGAAGCTGTAAAGGCAGTTAAAAATAGTCCTAAATCTGTAGCTTTTCACATGCGATTAGGTGATTATTACTAGTTTGTATTAAATTATTAATAATATTATTTTATTAATAATAATAATAATAATAATTAACTCACATCGAGAGCTCAAGAGGGCTCTCCAAGTATAGTAATAAATGTTAAGGATCAAGTCCTTTTTCATGTGACTAGTATTTAGCTTTAATTCAAATTAAAACTTTAACTATAGAAATTTTTGTATGTCAATTTGAGTCTTTTGTCATTTCTACAGAGTCAACGGAAGAATTCCTTCAGCTTCAATTATTTGCTTTTCGGACTTATATCAATAGTCCTTCCAGTCGTCATCACTATTTCAGTGATTTGAATAACTCTGCCATTCAGAGTTATCTATTTGGTTAGGTGGATCATCTGGAATAAATTTTATCTCACCTCCTTCAAATTGTTGTTATTAGTTTATTTGAGTTCTTACGTTAATCAGAACCATTATATAATCAGAGTAGAGTTCTTTATAGATTTCCTTGTTTGGATTAAATTGATAGCCTTTCTCATAGACTTCTATTGCATCTACTATGTTTTTAATATGGGCCTATTGATGTCCCCCTGCCTTTCCCCTGACTATTTCCTCAATATGTCTCCTATAGGAGATGAGTGCGTTCTAGTTTTCTTTTTTAGTGAATACCTTTTTCTTTGCTTCCAAGTTTTTGAGGAAGAAGAGATATTTTTCCAACTATTTAAATGAGTTAGTGCCATATTTTGATTTGTACCTCTTTTGTTCTTCTTCAGTTAAATCAATGGAAGGTTTGGTATTCTAACCTTTAAAGGAAAGGATTTGCTCAAGTGAGGGTCCCTCAGGGACCCTCACTTGAGTTGTTTATTTGCTTAGGGTCTTATTTGTTCTTATATTGACTAGGTTGTGTTAAATGGTTATTTTTCCTCTTCTTACTAATATTTAGATTAATTATTATGTTAAACTTCTTTCATAACAGTAACTGGAAGGTTTGTTGATTAGGTTGAGGGTTGAATATTTGAATGTTCTTCTAGTCTTTGTTATAGCATCTCCCTGAAGAACTATTCGAAGCTACTTTCCTATCCAGTTATAGAATGTTGATAGGTTGTAGAGTCTATCAGATTCTGATTGGGTGTAATTATCAGAATTTCTTCTGGTCGGGTAGGTACCGATCTGTGACGTGGCGTTTTCCTAGGGGTACTAAATGGTCTGAGTCTTCTCCTATTAGAGAGGAGTCAAGTATGTCTGAGAATCAAAACCCCAAAACCCCTTAATGAGGTTTATAAGTGCTTTGATTTGTAGGGAATTTGTTAGGGGTTGGGGTTATTAATTGGTTTTAATGTGAAATTTATAGTAAATTTATTTAATTTAATCACTCAAAATGCACTTTAGGATCATGTGGGAGTGGTCTGAAGTTTATCTTACTTAACCACAACTCTATCTGCTCTAATATTATGTCTGATCTAGAGTTTGGTTTTAATATTATTGATTCTGCCATTTATTTTAATGATTGAGAGACTCTGGTTTTGTCTATAAATTGCTTGATTCTTTGCTTTGCATCTTTCTCACACCTGGTAGATAGTAATCGTTGCGAGGCATATCGCACTCTATTATTATTGCTGCTAAAGCCCACACATTCCATTAATAATTTCCATCTCTCCAGTCTTCTCTTTCTGGATAGTACCCTTGCGTTCCCATTACAGTTCCAAGCCTTGATACTTCCATCCTTTAGGCTCTGTTGAAATCGATTATTGCTACTATTACAGGTAAAAAGTTTATCATTATATTTTCTGGCTTCAAATCTCTGTGAACAAACCCTAACTTATGAAGCTCTTTAATACCTTATACGGTCTGAGTTGCTATTTATCCAAGTTACTTATGATTCCTTTGATCAGTTATGAAATCTCTTAAGGTCATTTCATAGAGTGGAAGTCTGAAAGCAAGATGATCCTTGGCAAGGAGAACAGCATCTAGCTTGATTAAGTAACTACACTCTTTTAACTTTGCTTGAGTGAGAACTTGATACTCATTTGTAAACTCCATCTAATATTTATCATCACTTAAGAGATAGTTGAAGGGATACACCTTGTATGCATATTGATGATCATTGATAACTTTCTTATCAAAGGAGTCTTCTATTATAAGGTAGCTTTAAAGAGAAGTGTCTAGGTCAATTTAATCAAGAACCGGTATTTTCTTGTATTGAATCTTGATCATAATTTTTGTTATTTCAGAGGTCAGTTGGTTGCGTCCCTTCTTAACTTACTCTAACTCTCTAGTTTATTCAGGTACTACGACCTTAGAATATTCCCTCGCTTTTCTTTTGTTTAGAAGCTTCAGCTCAACTTCATGATTCTCAACTTCTATATCTTTCTTGTGAGCTTTTAATAGATGCTTCTTTAAGTCTCTTGTATGAGAGCATTGCTTATGGCACTCAAAGCAGTCATACATTCCATCTATTTTATCATGCTTTAAGTATACAGTGGGCTTGGCTTCTCTATGCTCTTTCTTGTGTCTGTACCAGCTTGATTTATGAGCAAAATCTCTCTCACATAACTCACAAAAATAGACTTCAACTTCTTCAGTTTGTATAGGAATTTCATTAATACCTTTCTCCTCCTCTCTGTCTCCCACACACTTGTTTGCCATTAATTTTCTATTATTAATTTCAATTTTAATAACAGAGACATCAAGTGATAGCTCTGGTAGTTCCTTATGAGAGTTCATCTCGCAGCTATGACACTTTTTATTGCTCCCAAAGGTAAGTCTCATTTAGTTTTATGGAAGTGCTGTTGTTTTTCTTAAAATGTTAGCGCTCATATTTAAATTTGAATTTAAAATTATAAAACTGCCTCTATAACTGAGAGCTTATATGAGAGCTTTGCAAGCCTACAAGAATCAAGGGAAGTTCTTAGAGTATTAGCGAAGATAAATGAGCACTAAGAGACGAACCAGCTCTAAAAATGGATGAGAAAGTAACCATTTTTACTATCAATAATAAGTTGATTATAGTACGTACCGATTTAGGAGGTGCACCTAATTAAGTACGTACTGCTTTTAGGAGGTATTTTGTGATTTTATGATTAAAATTAGGGTGCTCCTAATGAAGTACTAGCTTTAATTAATGCTCCTAATAAGATACTAGCATTTTAGGAGCTGCTCCTAATTAAGCACGTACCAATTTAAATTTAAAAATATGGAACTATAACAGTAGAAATTGATATCAATCTCTCAAGTTTGAAACCAGTTCTCTAAACCTTCTCCATATCCTTCTTAGAGGTTGACCTCCTATAGGATGCCCATATTTAATTATAAGTTTTACAGAGGTATATAATTGAAATCAATAAACTTAAATTTGAAAATCATTTCTTATATCTGTTAACAAGATGGAGTCAATGAATGATGCATTGAAAAGAGTGCAAGCACAAGAATTGATTCAAAGATTTAGAAGCAAGGAGGATTTGCATCGCTACCTGGTGCAGCAAGGTAATGAACTCATAGTAACTAATCTTGATTATGTAGTTGGTTTGTTCCTGCCAACGATGGAATGAACTAAAATCTCATTTCTAAGAGCAGCGATACTCTGCGAAGAGAAGAAAGCATTGAAAACTTAAGATGTAAAGTTTGCAGAGATTCCAAACTATTCAGAGATTTCAGTGACTAACTTATATGATGATGCTATGAACGACCCAGAGGTTTCGCTGTATCTGTTTACTAAGAAGCAGTTGTCAAATAAACTTCCTGAAAGAAACTATTTCTTTGGCATACTTTCGACAATTAAAGGTGATTACTTGAAAGAAATTATTCAAGAATCTCATAAGAAAAGGTACAGCATCTCTTCAGAAGATAAACACAAACAAGGGATCAAGATAAGTGAGAGCTGGCTATCAGAGCTGCAGAAGCACCCTTATATTTCAAGTAAGATTTGTAGCTTAACTCTTTAGAAAAATCTGTTACTGGCATCTTTTTTATGAAGGAATAGAGCATGCTTCACAGAGAGAGAATTCGCAGACGAAGTATGAAGTTAGCAAGAGACTTTATTCAAATATTTAGCCGCCAGAGTCAATGAACATAGATGCTGGAGCTGGCAGCAAGAGAAGAAACCTTGGAGGAGGGAAGCAAGAAGTAGAAGAAAAGAAAGAGAAGCCAGCTCCCACGAAAGAGTTTTAAATGTGACTTAAATATTCATTAACTTAATTCTAAAACTTATTAATATACATTCACTCTCCCTTCTTTAGCACACTTTTATGCCAAATAATTATCAACTCTCTTGGCTGAACTTTTTATAAAATCGACTGTATCGATAGGTAGGTCATGCATCAAGTGGTATAGCAGCAGTTTCTTGTAATGACCTTTTAATATACCCCAGTAGAACTCAATTCCATTAAACTATGGACTGTAAGGTACGTTGAACACTGCCGTTATTCTAAGTTGTTCATAACTCTTCCTTGTATCTTTTGTCTTATGAACTGATAGATTATCAACAAACAGTATAATCTCTTATTCAGGGTACTTCTCTCTCAGCTGCTCTAAGAACTTAATATACTGCTCTGTCTTAATAGAGCGAGGATGAATAACATAAGTTTCTAAACCAGCATCCTCGCTAATACCTCCAAGAATTGCCATTGTTTATACCTTGACTTTCTAGTCATATACTTCTATATTACTATGCCTCTTATACCAAGATTTCTAGATGAAAGTGTTGAAGGTAAACACAGCCTCGTCAGCATGAATAAACTTAATATTATTCTATTAGGCTCTCTGCATTTAATTATAAATATAATTTAAGTTGTTGTTGTAAAATGGCAGAGTGAAATCAATTACTCTCTTGATACGATTTACACCTTTATAAGAGATACCGTTTCGTTTATAAATGTTTGCAACAGATTATGCAGAGATCTTCAACTCAGGGAACTGGCGGTGAAACATAATAGCTCGTTAATCGAGAGAGAAGTGAGCCCAATACTTCAAAGTTTTTTCATTAATAAGATAGTCAATATGCTTCTAAAGAAACTTTGACTTCCTCTTAGGCTAAGAATTCAGCTATTATTGCTTTAATTATACAGCTTTCAAGCAGTGAGAGCGAACAGTTGATGGACTACGCTTTAAGAGCATTGCAATAGACTTATAGTTCAGTACTGGTTTGACTTATTCACTATACATATCACATCCATAACGCATTTTAAACACTAAATCTATATACTCTTCTTCATAAATAGACCCCAAAAGCTTGTTATTTTTGTCTCGCATTTAATTAATAACCCCAACCCCTAACAAATTCCCTACAAATCAAAGCACTTATAAACCTCATTAATGGGTTTTGGGGTTTTGAATGAGTTGTTAAGTTGAAGTGACCTTTTGTGTGCTTCCTTAGAAATCTTCATGGTTTTTTTAAGTAATTAGAGTGAAAGCTGATTTTTAGTTTCCAGCTTGTAAGGAAGTTAATGATTTGCCCTGTGGATGGCTGTTGAGATCTTGACTCTTTGCTCAAATAGACCTAGAAAGTTTTAAAACTGAGTAATAAGTACCATGTTCTAAGAATGCAGGACCTTTCTCTCTTAATAAGTCTGGCAGTCACCCCCCAGTTTTATAATTACCTGTAGGTGAGTTGGTTCGCCTTGAGTGAGATTAACACTGTGGTTTGTGTTCGATACAGGTTAGAGAGGGGGTATATTAGATTGTTTAAGTTAGTTTTCATTTGTGAAAGTTTGGGTGGGAATTTAGGGTATGTTCCTTTTAATTTCGTTTTAATTTAATTTTTTATTTTATTAATAATTTATGATAAAATTTTCATAACTTTAATACGTTAGATACAAAATTGACTTCCCTATTGACTATTACATAAATGCTATCGAGATGAAGTATTTAAAATATTATAGTAAATAGTATATTATATTTAGATGATGAAAGAAAATGTATAAGATGCAACATTTTTCGTTTTCACAGATTCGATATAATTAGCAGAGAAAAAGCTAGCTTTTATTGCAAATTTCGATTATGTCATAGTATCAGATGAATCTTTGACAAGTCTTAATAATTTATTTTTATTTTAAAAAATTTTCAATAATATTAATCTTGTACGATATTGCTTATAAAAAGTCTGTTAAGTTTATTCATATAAACATTAAATTATTAATTATTTAAGCGAACATTTTGAATATAAATTTTATGAAAAAGTCTTGAAGAATTTGAGTTAATGAGACTATGCAAACATTTCATAATTCCAAATAGTACTTTCAGTTGGTGGGCAGCTTATCTCTCTCTGGCCTCAAAAAAAGATAAATAAGTAATCGCCCCGTTTCCAAGGTTAAGGAAAGCTAAGTGGCGAGAACTTGAGCAAAACCTAGAGACACCTTTCTTGTTTGAGTTGCATTAAATATTCAGATATCTACAATTTAAATTTATATAGAAATTCATTCTCTCTATAAACTAGTTTTAAATAGAGATCTTAGGGAATTTAAAATAATGAAATACTATTTTAGGTAATAATATTAAGTGACCTAAATATATTTTAAATATCCCAAAGAGTGGTTGTTATTAACACCTTTTCCAGATGAACCACAAGAAAATAATATAGTTTTGGACTAACAACCTCAATTTAATTGATCTTAATGTAAATTAAGGAATATTTATTAATAAACTATCTTTTTTATTCGAATTTAGTCTTAGAAATTTAATTAAGAAAATGATGAAATCAACTTCATGAATTAATGAGATAGAATTAAATTAAGCATCAAACTGGTATTTTGAAACTAAGTTAATGATTCCTTCACAAATCATCATTGACTATAACTTTCTTTTTCTATTTCTTTTTGTTGTAATCCTTTGAGGTTGATTTCTGATTTGTACTCTCCACATTGAAGGCATTAATTTTCCACCATGGTACTGGATAGGAGTACTTATTTTATAGTCTTTAAAATAATTAATACTAGCAATAATTTATAAATTTATATCACTTTTGAACTTAGCTAATATAAATTATATTAGACATTTTTATTTCATTTCAAGAAAATTAATTATTGTGATATGCAATTTTTGCATTCCTAGCATCTTCATCCCCATTTGATTCGAAGTACCCGTTTCCAAATTTAGGGAGAGGAGCTACAACTGTCTCTCCATCAACTTTATTCAAGAATGCTGCCCACCAACTAAAGTCACTGTTTGAGATGATCTGGTATTTATTATAAACAAATTATAAAAGATGCAGGAAAATTTGGCATTAAAAAGTCGAGCCAAGTATTTTAATTTATAGAGAAGTTCTTTTTTAATTAATTATAAAGTATTTGAAGAGACTCATAAGGTAAAATTCGTCAATACTGCACAATTGATTGCTAGAATCTGACACAAAATTGGTGACTGATTCGTACTTTGCTAAAAATGGTAATTCTTGGGCGTATTCCATGTCATCTGTAAACACGTATAATTTCATTTCATTTAGAGGTATTTTCGCACTTAATTTCTCCAAAGCCATTTATGTACAAATATATTTATAGCAATATATCTCTCGTCTTATATATAAGAAACTTTCTTTTTACTTATTTACTATTCTCAAGTAAGAAATTATAATTTAAATTATTTAACATTTGATAGTAGTCATTGCTAAGAAGCTTATCAGTCTAGTTTTTGAAGTCCCCGCCTCTAATATGCACCATAACATTCCTATCGATATCCCCAAGTATCTCCTTGCTCAACTCTCGCATTTTCTCCTTCTCAAATTCCTTGTCTTTATCTTGCCACTTCACTTCCTTCTTTTTTTTGTTTTCTTTCTTTTTACTGGCATCCTTTTTCCCTCTCTTCTAGTCTTTGTTTTTCTTCTATTTTTCCTTGTATTTTTTGAGTTTTGGATCGTCTTCCACGGTCTCTTAAGGCTCTTCATCGGGCTCTTCTATGAAAGCTAAGTGCATCTTTGAGGGGTTGTAGATCTTGTTTTTTAGGGCTTTTGATAAGTGGGTGAAGAAAAGCTCATATTCAAAGTGATCTTAAAATTATATAAACAATATAGAATATTAAAACGGATTTTTAATGAACAAATTTGGGAGCAAATTATAGTATAAATATACGCTGTTTCTAAAGACTTAATTTAGAAATTCAAAAATGATCTTTCCTTTAATCAATACTACAACAAATATTCTCTAAAATTATATTCATCAGAATTATAATATATTTTTTATCTTAAATGTAGAAGTATTGATGATGATCAAATGTTTCAGGTTTTATGATATTTTGATCTGTTAATCTGACTGCATCATTTAAGTAGTAGTCGTGCTCCTCTTTGTTAATTACTCTGCCGTACTCGATGTTGAAGAAATCCAGCATCATCACATCTCTCTCCTCGGGTCCAAATGTGCGGTCTGTAGACAAATCCTCGTAGTCTGATGGGTCGTATATCCATAATTAAAATACTATAAATATTGGTTAGAGTTTACATAGGATTTTGATATTTAATAATATTTTAAAATTATAAAAAAAATAAAAACGAATATTTTTTTCATAATTATATAATAAATCCTCAAAATAAATTAAATTTAACTAAAAAAATAATAATTTTAAATGTTTTATCTAAGTATATTATAACTCCTCTTTATATATGATAAATCAAAAATCCTTCCTATAAAATATATGAATATTAATGAAAAACTTTTTCTCAAAATTCTTAAATATTATAATTTTGGCAAACATATAGTAAATATTTGGTAAGATAACTTAAAGAGTAATAGAATTAAATTTATTTTGTTGAACTTTTATATTTTAAATATTGAATATAAAATTCTAGGTAGAATACATTTCACATAAAGTACAGGTATATAAAAGTGTTTACCATTAAAATATAAAAATAAATATTGAATAAATACATACATGGTTAGATTTTTTAAAATAATTTATATTAATGAAAAAATTCTACTCAAATAAATAAACAATAGAAACCATTAAATAATAATTTTTAAATATTATAAAGAAAGAATTGATGTAGAATATAAATGTTTAATCCAAATCTAAGCATTAATGTGTCTAGCCACACTATACGCAGCTGCATATCTAAACATTTGATACCCCAGTCCCCCATAAGCTGCCACTATCACTACTTTATAGATTTGTTTCTCACATATATTCTAAAAATACAATGCCATTAATTTATCTCTATTATAACTAATTTATACTTTCTGTTTGTACTCTGGATCATAGAAATCTGGTTCTTCTTTTCTTACTGAATTTCTAAGTGTGACGAAATCCTTGGCTGAAAGACAGTTTTTATTAGTATTCTAGCATGTCGACTTCATTGCTTAAGCATTTTAAGGTAATTCACTCATACTCAAGAAGAGCTTTATAAATATAATATAGCCTAAAGATTCATTAAAATTGTGTATAAAATATTAATAAAATATTTGAAATGTAAAGAGTGTTAGAGCGAGAGTTAAGGGAATAGCTTTTTATAGCAAAGATTTACCACTTTAAATTTTCCTACTCATTTTTGAAATTTATAATTCAATTTTCTAGAAAATATCTCACTTATAAAAGTTTAAAACTATCTCATAATCATTTAATTTTTATGATAATATATATGATTGACATAAGTTGAATTAAACTAAGTAATATCTAAATGTTATTTGTTTAATTTGAATTTAATTAGAGAGATATTTTAATCACAAATCATCATCATTTCTGACTACTTTCCTGTTATTTTATCTTTCTTATTGTTAATTTTTCATCTCTTATTTTCTCTATTGCATTCTTAACACTTAGTCGCTTTGAGGTTTCTTTTATGCTGGCTATTCATTATTAATCTTTAATTAAATACCATAAAAAAATAAAATGTTTATGTAATTCGACTATTTTGATGTTAAAATATTATTATTTATAAATATTGATTGTCTCTTAATAATCAAGTTAAACCAGGATGATGGATATGGGTGATTCAAATGTATTTAATATAAGTATTTATAACACTTTATTCCATAAAATGCATGTCTTTCTTGAACTTGGCTCTTTTTGGCTCGTATTTGTTGAAAATCTTATCTCCAATCATAATCGAAGGTGCAAATATCATTTTTTAATGTTAAAAAAAACATAATTCTCATAAATGTAATGATTTTTAAATTTTCTCTTTATACTAAGCTAGATAGGCTACCCACCAACTGAAAGTACTATTTGCAATTATGAAATGCTGGCAGAGTCTCATTAATTCAAATTCCTACAAGCTATTCAATAGGTTATTTGATACAATATTTGGTTTATTATAGATGTAAATTAATATTTGAATATTTGTTATTAAATTAGATACTATTATCACATTAGGACTGTTCATTTGAAGTGTCTAAAAATGCTCAATATCATCTGTAAACACGAATAACTTAATAAAATTCATATCAACATATTAAATTTATATTAAAAAAAACTTGAGTGATTGGTATCTCTATTTGATAATTTTATTTAAAATAGGATTCTTTGCATCTAACTCTATTTGATTTATATTTATGAATTAAAAATATAGTATTGTTGACAAATTTAAACTAGACAGGATTTTATCATATTTTTCAAAAATAAGCTATACATATTAACTATGAAACTCCTTATGATCTTCATACAACTTATCAAGAATATTGCCAAAAGCATCAAAATAGTAGTTTTGTGGAAGAACTAAGTTCTTCTTTCTCTTTTTGAAGTCTCCTCCTCTTACATGCATCATTACAGATTGCTGGACAGTTATTAAATCTAAAAACTAATAAAATATTAATATTAGGAATATCTTCAAGTTATTAATATAGCTTGAGCAATTCAAATATAAAGTTATCAAAATCGGATATAATAATTACAATAAAATATACCATAAGATATTTGAATTAATTATAGGGATTTAAAGTAGGTATTAAATCTTTCAATAAGTCAGGTTAAGCATTGGATTGAGTAAATTTAACTATTATAAATACATATTTTTGAATCTGACATCTAATAATATTGAGATTAAATTATTATTGAGTCATTCTTAATGAATTTATTTCTGAAAATTATATGAAAATTCAAAAAATAAATACCCTTAAATTTTATATAATTAATTGAGTTTGTTATTAATTCTTCAATTTGAATTGTTCGAGTGTCATAGGAGGAGACTAAGAAGCCTTAATTATTTAATTCTTAATTTTCTCAAAATAGTCATTAGACTCCTTTGAAGACTTGGCTTACAAAGATTTGATTGCATGGTCGTTTAGATTCAAGCTCTCAAGAATTAAAAAATAAAATTTTATGAATAAAAAGTGGTAAATAATATGTCAAGAACTTCGGTTATTGAATTGTTGAAATAAATGTCAGAGGAAAAATGATCATGAGCATGGAAATATTGAAAATTTAAATCTATTCCATTATAAACTTGATAGTCATCCACAAATTAAGCCTTTTAGATGAATTGAATTAAAACATTTTTATCTTTGAAATGCTTTGGTCCATTAAATAAATCCCAATATTAAACTTTTATTATAATGAAGAAAGCGTACTCCTCGTAATTAAGTATTCTGGCATAGCTGATGTTATAGTTGTCCAGAGCGAATGCTCTATCTTCAGTTCCATAATTTCTCTTCTCATAGGTTTCTTAAGTGTAATTTCCATCATAAATCCAAATTTCAGCACCTCCTAATGTTTTTGAAATTGAATACCCAGCCGCATATCTAAACATTTGATTTCCTAAACCGTAGCCAGATTCTATATTAACTATCACAGCTTTTTAAGAGGTTTCTATGTCTAAAAAATCTGAATTTATTGATTAATAACCACCTCTGTTTTACTTATTTTTCTCATACTCCAAAGACTCTTAAAATTTATATAATTTCTGATTAAATTAAATTTTTATTATATAAAACAGCATTTACATTAAAATTATAACTATTCATATAATCGAAATATAATTGTATAATATAAATCTCTTCCGCATCATTCTTGTAGCTATCAAAAGCAATCTAATTATAGCCAACTTTTTATGATCTAATTTGCAAATAATCCTCTGGCTTTAAACAGTTTTTCACTGCTTAATTTTCACAGAGGGACTTGTAACTTTGTTACTACTACTATGCCAAGGATGTTTGTTACAAAATTGAAACAGTCAGTAGAAAAACTAAATTACGTTTGTTACGGCAAAATGAGTAATTAAACATATTTCCCTTCATTTCTTAATTATTTAAATATTAGTATATTTAAGATGATATTTAATTAAATTTTACAAATGTAATTTTAATAATGTGTTCAGCATTATCAAAAAAAATTCTTCTATAAATAAAAAATATTAAATATTTAGAAACCTAAAATAAATATTTATATAGAGAATAATTTTTGAAAGAGATTTTAAGTTTTTTTTAATTTCTAAAATCTCAATAAAATAATATAATGGAAATATTTTAAAGTTTAGCCATAGATTTATATTATATTTAAAAACGATACAAGAATTATAAATTAAATACATATAATATTTCTAGTATTATAAATACTATTTTCTAATAAATTGACAATATAATGATAAGTTTTATATTTCATAAAATATGATTTAAATTATCAATTATACTTTATAATAATTTAATTAATGATTTATGATCTTTAATCATATTATTCATTTACAATAAGTTTAATATTAAATTAAAATAACAATTTATGAAATAAATTAATAACAAAGTAATAGTTGATATAAGAACTTATGATTTGAATTGTCATAAATATTATAACATCCTTCATTATTATAAAAGCATGATATATTTAAAATACCAATTGATTGATTAATATTGATAAATAAATATATGAAATGGAAATACTTTAAAAATAAGTTTTAAGTGAATAGTCTTATATCAAATTTTAATAGAAATATTAAATATTATAGTATTTCAAATGTGTTATGCAACAAAATAATCAGTCAGAAAAAAGCTTTAATACGATAAAATTCGCTCGTAATTAACTAATTATAAGAATACTTAAATATAAAAATCTTTTTGTTTATTAGCTATATTTATTTACCATAACACTTTTAAGGACTAAAATTTATAATCAATAAACATATGTAAATTATATTTTATATTTTTTTATATAGTTAAATACTATTTAAACAATATTATTAAGTTGATCTCCAAAAAATGGTAACTTTACCAATATATTTTATTAATTATATGAATGTTATTTACTTATTTTATTACCGACCAGACAATTTAGTTGTGGATAGCAGAAGTTGATTTTCATATACTTTTCACTATTACTGACAGCTATCACAGTCCAATTAAAGCAATTCTCATTTCAAGAAAAACTATCAAATCAAGTAGATCAGTCCCTTAGGAGCTATATTTACCACAATAAACTTTGTAATGTTTTATTTTAATTTTATAGTAATAATATAACATAATTGCATAAAAATTATTCATAAATATTATTTGATAAAAATTTTCTAATTTAATTAATTTACGATAAAGATAAATTATATTAATTATCTGTTTTTTTAAAAATAAATTTTTATTTAATTTTTTAATATTCTTGAAAAAAGCTGACTATTTAATTAATAAATGATTTATTTGGACAAAAGGTTCCTAAATTATCACACCTAGAATTGATTTTAAAATAAACATTTTGCCTTAGAATTTTAGATTTAAAAATAATAAATTAAGCATCAAATTAATAGTTACTTTTTGACATTCTTAGTTTTTTTTACTTGCTAAATTAATTTAAGGAGTTGAATATAGATGAGATATTTAAAATATTGCAAATCAAATTTTGGAATTAGTCACTTAATTTAATATATGATAATA
This sequence comes from Oxytricha trifallax, assembly GCA_000711775.1. Lineage (NCBI taxonomy): Eukaryota > Ciliophora > Spirotrichea > Sporadotrichida > Oxytrichidae > Oxytricha > Oxytricha trifallax. The sequence continues at coordinate 51,103 of ARYC01019093.1, read as the reverse complement.
TGTAAAATATCACGATACCTGATGGATCGAAGCAAATTTTAATTCTAGAGACAATTTCTACAAATAAGAATTTTAATATTTACATTACAAAATAGTAAGAATTAATATCCAAAATCATATAAAATTTTACTCTTATAAACTATAAATTTATCCCAAAAAATGAAGTTTTTTATAGGGTTATGATTGGTCCATAGCAAGAGCATGAGGTGATTGAGTTAGATAAACGAAGGGAAATTAGGCTTAAGAATTTGAAAAGACTTTAAAATATTGTAAAGGTTAATATTTATCTCTTTTTTTTTAATTTTAATAAGTTTTTGATTGAAAATTAATAAATTAACTAAAGTAAATCTATTCGTTTTTATTAATAGGACTAAGAATTCAAATAATGATGAGAAAAGCAATGTATTGTTAAATTAATATTGCTATTGCAGAATCAATTTTTGTTATAAAATTATAAATGAATGAGTGAATTGCTCAAGTTAAGGCAAGGGAAATTAATAAAAGAGATCAAAATTTATTTAGAGATCTCTATTATTATAATCAGTATTAATTATTACTAATTTTTGTATATTAAATAGGGGCCATAAATTATTAAAGAGGTATTTTAGAAATATTTACCTGCCCTACTTTTTTTGGAGCTCCCGATTAAATTGCACCTGAAAGTTATACCTGCAACATCTATTTCACAAACGACTTAATGAGTAGTAACTCAATATGTTTTTTTTGAAATTTTTCCATTTTTGCTTCCATCATTTGCATTCATGATAACTAAGTCGTTTTTTTGTCTTTCTCGTCGTTCAACATTGAGTAGTAATAATTAAAACTTAAAATTATAAATGAATTAATTAATAATCATAATAATTCGATTAATTTCATCCATATGATAGTTTTTCGATCGTAAATTCATAATTAAATTGACTATTGACAGTGCTATTTTGTCACCTTATAAAAAAGCGATATAATTATAAATTTTTTTTAATAAATTGAAATTAAATTAAGAATGAATAAATAATAGTAACAACAGTAAAAGTAGTAATGGAAATAGCATATCTAAGAAAACGTTTCGTCTTAGTCATCATCGTCATCATTTATGGCAAATAATTGGAAATGTTTAAATTAAAATTAAAATGCATTATAATAAAATGAAAACTTAAGATGATGTTCAGCTAGTCATTCACTAAAATTTGTAGGTTTTAAAAACATATCTGAGAATTCAATATTTTAGCATTACTAACCAGCAGGAGTTGCGACGTCAGTAGACCGACAGCTCAATACTCACTAGAAAAATATGGGAACAACAAAGTAGGGGTGTGACCAGATGAAGCTAAATATGAAGGGTACTGGAAAGATGATAAAGCTTTTCTGGATTTCATTTCTGTAATTGTCTACACTAATACTTATTAATTTAAAACATTTTCACGTATTTTTCATAATTCTTCAATTTTTGTCATCCTGTACACCTCTCTGTGTGACCTTATGAACTCCCTGTTCGTTGATGCCTCCTGTTTACCAGCTGCAACCCCTTTAAAATAAAAATGTTAGATACCATTTTTGTAACTTGTATATTTATTTAATGACTCAGAGGACTCTGATCAGACATATATTTAATTATTAATTATTTATCTTAAACACTTTATTCAAAAAATTTAATAAATCTAATTTTAATTATGCACAAAAATCTACTTAAAAGATTACTCAAAATTATAATAGATTTTTATTGTTTCTACAAGTCGATAAAAAAAGTACAGCCAATAATAAAGTCTGGCTTGGTAATTTTATTTCTAAAACTAGTAACAAATCGTATCGGTTTGGAAAAAGCTATCTGGCATTATTTTAATTATCTTATTCATTAATTGTAAATTTATTTTTTTATATCGTTTATACTTTACCAATAATAAAAAAATTGATTCTATGTTTGGAATCATTTTATGCTAATAATTTATCCCATAATTTTTAACCATTTTTTCTTTGAAAATGTAAAATTACAATAGATTAGAGAATAAGAAGGAAAAAACATTAAATACCAGAGCTACTATAATTATATAATTTTATTCTATATTGATTAATTTTATGATTTTCTTAATTAAATTAGCCAGGGGATTTTAAGCCAAATGAAGAGTCTTAAGACCCCTTAGAATTTCCTTGCTGTCCTCTTGACAACTTAAATTGTCACCATGCCTATGACTTCCTCAAGGTGTTCAAGGCTTTTAGGTCTATAATTATATAAGGAATATTATATGGTTATTTATAAATTATTTTATCATAATTAAAACTCTAAAACACTTAATTAATGTTCTGATACAAATCTTTCTAAAATGGAGGTTTTAACGGGTTATTAAAGAAATCTAGCCAATTTAAAATTGCGAAACAGAATAAGAGATAATTTAAGTCCATTTAAGATGAGATACATTTAAATTATTGAAAGACATATTTTAAGATATACTTTAGCTTTATTATTTGATTCACCTAGTCAATAAACATATTTCTAAAACATCGCTTGTGAGAAGAGTTTAATATAGATAGAAAGACTCTAAAACCTCTACAACTTACCAAAATTAATAATTAATGCTCCCAACTCTAAAACAGAGTATCAGAAAAGCTCTAGAGACGAGCGAAAATTTCCTAAAGAGAAAGGATTTTTTTGTAAATTGCTATTTTAAATACAGATTACGATTATAATATTGAAAACTATTTGAATATAGACCTGATTACTTAAACAAATATTAGAATGGTAAAGGGAATGCAATAAATTTATCATTATTCAGCTATCTTTAATATAATAAACAATTTCATAAGGAATATACATCAAATACTTAAATCAAATAAACATATGATTTAAAAGTAAATTTATGCCTTAAAAGAGAATGAAATATAGATATATATCTTCACAATTTTTTTAGTCTAGAATAAAAGAGATATTCGCCTAAATTCAAAAGAAATAATATAATATTTTGATTCATGTAATAGGAAGTATGAAATGATTATATGAAAGTTTATTTTAAAATTGAATACAAGCTAGTTTAAAGCAAAATATCTTTTAAATGATTAGAATTAAAAAAATTCTTCATGAACTAAATTATTTCATTAATAATTAACCTTAAAAGTTTTTTGTAAATACTAAAATAAAGAAATTTATTTTTAAAAATTTAATTAGATTAAAAATAGTATGTTTGACAAAAAATCACATGTTCTCTCAAGTTCTTCGATATAAAAGTGATATCATTTATCAAAGAATTTGTATATTTAGAACGCTAGTAGATACTACAATATTTATAGATTAAGAGATAATAAAAGTATGTCATTTTTTTGAAGAAAGTGAGAAAAATTAATTTGCAATAAATACAGCAGATAAGCATTTTATTTAAGAATTTTTTAAAGGTAGATCAAATCTTGAAAATACCAGAGTTATACCAAAGGAAAAATGGCAATTCTTAACATTTATTAAAAGCACAAATGAAAAGAAAAACCAAAGCTAACTAAATAAAATTAGTAGATTAATTTATATGATTAATTAAATATGGGCTGTAAATTATACTCAGTTAAAATCTTAATTTTTTTAACTTTAATGAGATCAAATTGTTCTCTAAAAATTAAACAACATAAACATTTACTTAGAGTAATTAGGGATTTTAAATGCCAATGAGAAATAAGACCTTATCGATTATTGTAGAAGAAATTAAACGATAGTATTAATTGACAAAAAATAATAAATGTTAAATGGCATTAACTTTGTTTTTATTCTCTTTAATTTAACAATAATCATGACTAATGAACCTAAAACTGTTGTATTTTTTTATATAATAACTGGGCTGGCAAACCACATGTTCCACTATGCAGCAGCTTTGAATATAGCTTAAGAAGTGGGTGGCGCATAAATTTGGATGTTCGATTATTAATTTGACTGGAGAGCCTTTGACAAGAGGGAATTCAAAACAAGTGATAGAGATTTTGGACTTGACTAGCTTAACATTTTAATGATATCCAGTTTATATTTTTATTAAAAAGAATTAATAGATCTTCTTCACTTCATTTTGATTGAATTGTTAAACAAAGGAAAGATATACTATAATTTTTCAATAAAACATATAATTTGGTGGATTAATTGGAACAGATACTTGGCGTAGAATGAACATTTAAGCCTACAAGATTATTATAAAATAAATAAATAATTTAAAGTTAACTTAGATTATATTTTTAATTTTCGCTTATAATTATGAGTTTAATGATTAGCATCAATTAAATTTTAACATATCAATGTATAATACTAAAATCAAACCATCAATCTTAATCGTGACGTAGACGTATCTGAGTGAGTTGACGTGGCAATACCGTGACGTGGCATACATGAAGTAGAAAACTCCGAAAAAACCAGTCTTTGTCTCACCTAGTCACCTCCTAAAATCAAGATGTTAGTCGCTAATAATTATAATTAACTAATAATGAAAGAAACTACTTTACTTTTGATAAAACCTTATTTATAATATTCAATTTATTTATATTTTACAAACCAAAAGGTCATATGTGTTAAGAAATTATTTTCAGTATATTGATTTCTATCGAAATTTGGTAATTTTAATTATATTTTGTGCAAAATTATTTCTAATATATAAAGGTTTATAATTTATACCGAATAAGATATATATTTTAAATGTGGAACTAATGGTTCGACATCACTACATTTCGACTAGGCTATATACAGACTACTAATTTTTTGTAATTTAATAAAAATCTAATTTATGAATTAATTCTATTTATAATTCTATGAATATTAGAAGGATATTAAGCAAAGTAACAGTGTTTGTATGCATTTTAGACTGGGAGATTCAATATTAATTGTTTTAATACTCTTTATTTAAAAAGATAAATAAGCGTTAAAAATAATATAGGAGACTATATATACTTTGATTGGATCTTGCCTTTTTCTTATCAATAGAAAGCTATTGAATTGATACTAGACAGAGTAGAAAATCTTTTTCATTTTAATTTTATTTGATAATTTAAAATCCAAAGTTCTTTGTGTTCACAGACAGTGTTGACACAATTTAGTAGAATTCAGATCAATTTTTTGAAGGACTTTGAATTAAAAATTAAATATTTTATTATAAAATATAGTTTTAAATTGATAACTAATAAAATTAATAAGTTATCATCAAAATATAATTTTTTATGACTTGATTATGTTATAGTTTCAAAAAGTAATCTACCCAATATTATTTTTATGCATTATTTTATATAAGCGTTATATTTACAAAGATTAAGGGTAAATTTGCTTATTTAATATGGATGAATTTGAATTAATCAGGAATTGCAAATATTTCATTAAAGCGAATAGTAGTTATAGCTTAAAATAGAAAATTAATCATTCTAAAGTCAACCCCTCCCATTATAAGTCGTTAGATGATATCGTATTATAACGATTTATCTGAAATAGAGATTATTCATATCTATATATTAAATTAAATCTTTGAGAAAAAATTAGTATATTTTCTGAACATTTGTAATAAATAAAAGCCTATTTTATGATAAAATTAAGCTTTGTTTGTTTTCTTTTAAATTTTATAAAAACTTTAAGCAAACACACTTTTGTAAAATATATTCTCCAAATATTTATCAAAGAACCTTATGAAAAAAATAAAAACATTTTTTGAGATATTTAAATGGAATTTTAAATATTTTAACGATAGAGATTAAGTATAAACAAATCCTAAAGTTCTAAATAATATATTCTCTTGAAGTTAATATTTAGACATATTAGTAGATAATGAATAAACTATATTTAACTATGATTTAATTTTTAATATACCAATTTTATTTATATCATATAAAATTTAGTTGAAAATGTATTTTAGCGAGTCTAAGTGAATGAAATTATAATATATCTTAGCTCTTTAGGGTCTTTATTCAAAGCCTTGTCTAGTGATTTGTAAATTTATTTATTTGAAATTTTTTATCAATATTATTATTTAAATGTAGATTATTAAAAAGATAAGAGAATAACTTATGACATATCTAAATCAGATTAAATTATATTTTGAAATGAAAAATGAAAAGAATTTCTAAGATTTATAAATACAAATAAATAAAAAAATTAAAAATATCTTATTAATTTTATTTAGGTTACGTGTATCATTTATAGTATCTAATCGGGTATGTGTGTCTCTTGGATATAATTATATATGACCAAATTAATAATATAATTTTATGATAATAATTATTTTCAATCGCATGTGAATATATTTTTACAAGCTTCTGGGCAGTTTACCTTGCAGATTATAAGGATAAAATAGTAATTTCACCATTTCCTAGTTTCATGAAACATCGAAATTCCATGGCTTATCATAATGATTTCCTCTTTTAGCATATTTTTTAAATTATTAAATTAGTTGCTTAATTAAATATTTGGGGAGAAATTTTCTGTACCATACATTAAAATAAATTATTTTTTTTAAAATTTATAAAAATCTTTATCATTAACTATCATATAGTTATTTATAATCTAGCATCCAATACCAATTCTTCCATTATAAAGAATTAAATTATAATGAAATCATAACAATTATTAATAAAAAACAAGTTGTTTACCATCTTTCTAATATATATTTTGACTAAGAATAGTAATATATCTTTAAAATTATATGTCATTATAAGTTGTTTAGTAAATAGTAATGGTAATTGGAAATTTAAATGTCTATAATATTATTATGGCAACAAAAATATGAAATTTAAGAACCTTCCTCCTCTCAAATTTTATATAGAAACTAATTAAATTTTGTTAACATCCAAAAGATTGGATTTTACTTTATCCATTTGAATAAGACGATTGATATTTGTACATAATACAAAAAGTTGATTTAATATATTTAATTCAAAAATAATCTTTAGTCTTAATTATCAATTTTAATGACAAATAATAAAAAATTAATAACAATAAGAGAGAAATGTTTATACTGTATAATTTAAAATAAAGAAATTAATTATAATAATTTTAGATGTTATAATTAATTTAATCTCAAGTTTTCACTATATTCATCATATTTTTGAAATAAAGTGAATTCAAATTATAAATTAATCAAATTTATTAAAAAATGAAAAAATGACTGATCAGAAACCTCTGTGTCATTCAACATTAATGTAAGTTACAAAAAACATATTTAACTTTTTATTTTTACAGGGGTTGCACCTGGTAAGACTGAGGGCGTCAACGAAGAGGAACTTCAAGAAGTCACACAGAGAAGGGCAATAGTATATGAATCTAAGTGATGAAGACGATGAAGATGAGGATGAACAGGAAGATGAAACGTTTTTTTTAGATTTACTAATTCTATTACTACTATTACTATTACTTTTAGCAATAATTCATTTTAATTTAAATTTCAGCTTATTTCAAAAATATTATGATTGTGCATGATAATATGATTTAGGTAGGGATTTTGCTTTAAAAATTTTTAATTCTTCTTTAAACTTATTCGTATTTTATTCAAGAAAATATTTAAATTAAAATAAAATTTTGATATTTGTTTTAAATATTCAAATTTGATATTCCAAAAATATTGGATAGTTGGTTAAATATAAATAGTTGAAAATATTTTTTTGATATTTATTAAATTCAATATTTCATTTAATCATTTGCTTATAATTATAAATTAAATATTTATAAACAATATTTAGTTATAAATAATATAAAATATACCTAGAGTATAAATATTAAAAAAACTTTAACATTTATCTAATATGATTATTATAAACTTTTGTTAATGTATAAAAATATAATTTAAAAATAATTTTTAATTTTTAATCTTATTAACGAATAATTTTTAGCATAATGTGAAAGAATTGAATGATATACAATTATTTTAAACACTTCAATAAATGAGAAAATTACAATGTTTATTTATATTTTCTTTATATAACTATTGTCAAAATTATAATTATTTTTTTTAAAAATTTATTAATAATATTTAATTAAATCGATTATTTGTAGGAATTTTTTACTTTATTTTATATAACATATTTAATTAATATATAATTCATAAAATATATAATTTTGATTATACATTAAACTTATGAAAGGAAATAAAATGGTTTAATTTTAGAAACATTTATTTTTATGAAAATTGTTTTGTAAAATAGAAGACATATCTATGAATAAAAATATTTAAAAATTATTTTATAAGAAAAATTTTAATAAAATATTTAATGATTATAGAAATTTTATAATTTGATAATTTCTTTATTATGATTCATTTATTTATAAATATTAAAAAAATTATAATAAAGCAATAATAAATGAACACTTATTTCTTAATATTTACTAATTAAAATATAAATAACTATTGTTTAAAAATATTAATTTTAAAAGAATACAATTTATTAAGCTTGATATAAATTTTATTTTTAAAAAATCGTTGACTTCTATAAATATATAATAATTTAATTGGAATATTATAAATAAAATTTAATTATTACTATTGTTGACTTCTCCCACTTAGAAAATCATTTTATAAAAATAAAAATAATTAAAAACCTATTTATTTAAATTAATTTTTCCAGTTTAAACAAATCTGACAAGACTTTCTGAGAGCATTTATAAAAAAAAGCATTCTATGAATATGAGAAAAAAATATAAAATTTTCATGTTCTGCTCTTAGATTAATATAATACATACTGACTTCTTTAACTGAATATTTTTTTCACTATTTTCAACATTCTAAAGTTAATTTAGTATATTTACTTTCAAATAATAGATTTCAATTTAGCAGTAAAAATAATTTGTATTGACAATATTATCTATTCTTAGCATTTAAATCATGTCACTATCTATATCATTATTTTATGATAAAAATAATATTAATTGATAAAAAAAGGTTTATAGAATATTAATATATCTAAACACACTATTGGACAACGAGTATTGCATAAATCATCATATCTCTTATGGATATTTATCGTTTGTTTTTCAAATCTAAATATACCATCCCAAGCAGGACTAATGTTTTAAAGACATCACATGCCTTAAGAGAGAAAAATTTAGACCTCTATATTTTAAAATAAATTTATTATTCTTTTTTTAAATAATCTATTTAAATTAAATTTGTTTTTATAAGCAATTAACAATTTTACAAAATGAAAATTTATTTATTTAATAAAGGCATAATTATTTTTAAATTAAAAGATAGAATAAACTCATTAGAAAAATATAATTATTTTATTTTCTTAAAAGCAGTCTCCAATTAATTATGGTACATTATAATTTATTAAATGGAGCTTCAATTCTTAAAATAAGTATTCTCTATCATAAACAACAATTGATAAAAAAATAAGATGAAAACTTATTTTAATATGAAAATTATTAATTTAATGAAGTATTAGGCCTAACTTAGAAATGAAATGGAATAAAAAGAAATGCTTTGTCATCTTTCCACTCACTTTCATATATATCTCAATATGCGTGAATAAAATTTTCTTAATTTTGTATTTCTGTTCTTTGCAGAAGGCTCGTTACGCTCAACAAGTCTCTATAGTATTGCTGAGAGACTATTAAAATAACTTCATATTTTTAAAATTTAACATTCAAAATTATTGTGAATGTAGTCCTTCTCCATCTTCGTTAAAAAGTTTTCAATTTAAATTTATTTTTACTAATCTAAATTTTCAAGTTACTATTATAAATTATGATTAAATTATCATAATTTGGCATTTAAATATTTTATTCAATATTTTTGAACTTAAGTGAGAATTTTATGTAAATATTTTAAGTTTGGTTTATAGTGATATCGAAATATTAACAGTTTATTTTAAAATAGAATAAAAAATTTAGACTTATTAAGTTTAATTAATTTTCAAGAATTACAATCGAATTATTTTGAAATCTTTAAATTGAAAAATTAATTAGTTTTATTTAAATTTTAGGGTCTTATTGGACCTTTACTTGAAAGAGAAGTTATTTAGCTAGAAAAGCTGAAGGAAATAGAAGCTTTACATAATGAAAGAATGAAAAATATTGTAAAAATAGAATAATTTATAATTTAAAACAATTGTCACATCATTAAGTCTTAAAACCTTTCATAATTTTCTCTATCTCTCTTTGTTTTTTAATAATTAAGATTTTTTTTCTTTCTTTTTAAAATTCCTCAATACACAATTTTTATCTAAAAAATTTACTATTAATTAAATTTTATCTAACTTACTTATTAGCTTATATGAATTATATTTTTAAATTCTGATCTTATATTGTATTTTGAAATTAATTAAAATATTTTTTTATAAAAGAATATAGTCTTTTCATCAATTTTTATCATAATGTAATTTAAGAATTTTACATAAGAGGATTTTTCGCATCTTTTAAGCTTTTAATACCATAATATAAAGAACTAAAGAATCAAGTTATTTATATTACAACTATAAAAACCAAAATTGTGTATTTTTAATCAAAATAAATAAAAAATAATTTGATAAAGTGATAAAATATAATTCTTAAACAAGTAATATCAATTTTGATTTTATTATAAAACGGAGGAAATTTTAATATTTTAGTTAAAATGGAATCAATTAAACAATTTAATATAAAAAACTGTAAATATTTTTTCTATATTTAAATAATCTATATTAACTAAGAATAATTTTGTTTCAGTAATATGTATCCACAAAGAGATTAGTAAAGATAGGTATATTTTAAATAGAACATATTTCTATGTTTATTTTATAAAAATTACTGCTTCCTTTTTTTAAATAAATTTGATAAAAAAATTAAAAATTTTACAATACAATAGAAAGAATAAGTAATTTAGCAATAAGAAAAGCTATATTGAAATATTTTTCAATATATTTATTTTAATTAAAAGATTAATTACTTTTTATTTTATAAATATATATATATCAAAAAGTAGTCGTACCAAATATAACCAAAGTAGTTTAATAAAAGCCCTTAGAATTTCCATGCTGTCCTCTTGACAACTTAAATTGTCATAATGCCTATGACTTCCTGAAAGTGTTCAAAGCATTTAGAGCTATTATGAATTTAATATAATTTTATTACAATTGATTGTTATAATGCAAACTAGAATGAGGATTTAATTGATCGTTGCAGGAGAGATCAAAAGATTGTATTAATTAATCAAAATTATAATAAAGTTCAAGTTTGTTGTACAAATAATTCAATTTCCTAAAATAAAAATAAACATTTTGGTGTAAAAATGAATAAAGTTTTATTATGTTTTCACAGTAGATTCACAAACATAATAATATGATAATATTTCAAATATCAAATGACAAAATTTTAATTAAAAATATGGTTAAGATAATAATTGAATTCTTTATTTTTTAACAATAATCATGACTAATGAATATGGAACTTGAATACATTAATTTATTTTGATTATTATTAGAATCTTTGGATTATATAAGATATAAATTTATTATTGTATTTGAATTTAATTCATGATATTTTAATCACTATACTATTGAATACTTTAATTTATAATTTTTATTAAGGAATAAGATATATATAAATTATTTTTTTAATGACATTTAGATTTAGTTTTATATTTAGATTCACAATTATTTACATAACCCTACAATATAAAAAAAACTGGGCTGGCAAACCACATGTACCACTATGCAGCAGCTTTGAATATAGCTTAAGAAGTAGGTGGCGCATAAATTTGGATGTTTGATTATTCGTTTGACTGGAGAGCCTTTGACAAGAGGGAATTCAAAACTGACGATAGAGATTTTGGACTTGACTAGCTTAACATTTTATATAGTTTTCAATTTTTTACTTAAAAAGAATTAATAAATCACTCCTATGTTATAATCAAATAAATAAATCTATTTGTTAGTTACTGAGACATTAAAATTTGTATTTATAATAAAAAACATCTAGTTTGGAGGATTAATTGGAACAGATACTTGGAATAGAATGCTTTATAAGGCTTACACGATTATTGTTAAGAGAGAAATAATTTTATTTTTATAAACAAATTAAATTTTTCTACATAGTAAATTATATATTAATGTTCCAATAACGAGAAAAATTACTTCACTATTGATAAAACTTATTATATATTTAAAATTGATACTTTCATTATTTTTATTTGCTTTTAAAACTCAAAAGTTATATGTACTTAGAGATTGGTTTTAGTACATCGATTTCTATAGAAATTCTAAAAATAATAATTGGAAATAATATTCTATATTTTTAACAATTAATTAAAATGATTATTATTAAAATGTGGAATAATTAATAAAACATCACTATGTTACCACTAGGCTATTTACAAACTACTAATTCCAGTTTTTTTTTATATAATTTAAAATTACAAAATATTATCAGATAATTCTATGAGTATTTGAAGGATATTAAGTCAAGTGCTAGTGTATGTGTACATTTTAGATTGGGAGACTATTAATTTTACTTGTAATTTATATTAAAATAATGACATTTAAGATTTGTTTATAATTTCTATACAAATAAGCGGGATTTAAATTGTCAATTAATTACATTAATAAATTAATTGCAAACTATATAGATTATAATTGGCATTTACCATTTTCATATCAATAAACAGCTATGGAATTGATTTTAGATAAAGTTGAGAATCTTATTTATAAATCTAAAACTTATAATTAAAAATCTAAATTTAGAATTAAAATTATTTTTCGTAATCCAAAGTTTTTTGTGTTCACAGACAGCGTTAAAAACATAGAAGAAAATGCAGATAAATTCTTTGATGGACTTGAATAATTTTAATAAATCACATAATATATAATTATTATTAGTATTTATTATATATTTTATAAAACTTGAATATGTAATAGTTTCTAAGAGCAATCTCCCTAATATTTATATTTTAATTATAGAAAATAATAATAATAATCAATATTAATTGAAATTAGCATAATTATTTAATATGGATGAATTTGAGTTAATAAGAAATTGTAAGTATTTGATAAAAGCAAATAGTAGCTATAGCTTTAAATTTAATTATAATTTTTATGCATAAATTAAAATTACGAAAAACTCAAATATGCTTATTAATTAATGCATTTAATTTTAAATATTATAGCTTTTGGGCTGTGTACTTAGCTGATTATAAAGATAAGATGGTTATATCTCCGTTTCCAAACTTTTCAAAGCTGTAAAATAGATACTCTTATGACAATGACTTTCACTATTAACATAAAATTAATTTTTAAATAAAATAAAATCAATTAGGTTTTAATTAATTAGATAAATTATTATTTGAAACATCCGAAAGACTGGATATTGCTTTATCCATTTGAAGTTGACGAGTGAAAATATAATACATTTAATTAATCATCCATAATATACCACATATTTTATTCATTAATTATAGAAGATAATTTTTATTATAATAAATAAAAATTGGAAAAGTTTGAATTATTAATCAATATTTTAAAATGAATAAAAATCATTAAAATACATATTTTTAATAAATTTTGATTCATTAAAATATTATTGAATATAATATATAAATGGAGAAATTAAGTAATTTAGTTTAATATTTAATGCAAGTCCCAATCAAGTCCCATAACCACTTCTTGAAGTCTATAAGTGTTTTGATTTAGGGGAATTTGTTAGGGCTTGGAGTTATTAATTCGAGCTCTTCCCCTTTCGAAGATTCCTATGCTTTAATCTTTTTGAGTAGCTTCAATTCTACTTTATGGTTTCCAATCTTTAATTCTTTCTTTTGATCTTTTAAAAGATACTTCCTTAAATCTCTTGTATGATCATACTACTTATGCCACTCAAAGCAAACAAACTTTCCATAAATTTTATAGTGCTTTAAGTATTCAATGATCTTAGCTTTTCTATGTTCATTCATATGTATACACCAACTGGATTTAAAAAATGATTACTTTTTTTTATATTTTCTTAATTAATAATATTGTAGAAATACATTTGAATTTGGAAAATTAATTATAATTAAATTAATAATAAATCAAAATCGTGGCAGTTAAAGTTGGCCAATTTAAACGATCTTGGGCTCATTCGATAGAGAATTCAAAATTAGCTGGACTTTATTATTGGCGGTACTATTTTATCGCATCCCTGCAGCGAGATAACTTGACTTTAATGTGAGGGAATAATTTAATGAATTTATATGCATTTAATTAAAGTCGAGTTATCTCGCTCCCTCGATGCGATAAAATAGTATCGCCAATAACAAAGTCCAGCTTATTTTGAATTCTCAATCGAATGAGCCCAAGATCGTTTAAATTGGCCAACTTTAACTGTCACGATTTTGATTTATATTTATTTTAATTATAATTAATTTTTCAAATTCAAATGCATTTCTACAATAGCATTAATTTTTATTTTTTCTAGTTATTACATCTTTGTTTATAATAAGCAGGCTTAAAAGTAAAAAATGCTTTTCAAAATTCATTCTTAAAAATCATAATTTTGTGATGAATATTTAAAACATAATATACTTCATTAAGAATTAGATCGTTGATGCGTTAACTAAGCATGAATATTTATTTTATTATATTTTCAGCTTTCATTAAATTTTCTTCTTTTTGGATCATCTTATTTTTTTTTAAAAAAAAACATATAATTACTATAATATGTTTCCTATTTTTCAAAAAATATATACTTTTACAACTATATTATTGACTATACACTTTGTCAATGGCGGCTTCACTACTAATTTTTTTACTACTATTTTTTGGATATGATTACTGCTGAGAATTAGAATCATTACATTAAGCTTAATCATTACTACAACTTTTCTTTCTTATCTCTAATTATCCAAATCTCTCAGATATATTGTCACTCTCCTAGTTCCTTTTAGCATCTAATTTTCCTGATTCAATATTCTTGATTTCATCAAATTTTCGTTTTTTAGAAGAATTATGCAGGTTTTGTTAATTTATAAGTTAAAAGCCTTCAGTTTCCTTGGAATTATCAATGTCTAAGATATGTTAAGAAAAAAGCTTGGCGCTCTTAAAGTCTTTGTCAAAATCGAATTTTAATTTTAATTAATCTAAATCGATAAATAATTCTTGATTTGGAGTTGATTTTTTATTAGAGATATCATCCCTTAGTTCATTAAAAGATTCAGAAACATTAGGTATGCTATCTTTTTCTTAACTGAAAATTGGAATTTTTCTTCTCTCACTTAACTGATTAAAATTGGTATTGTTACTCTTATTGTGTTCTACTTACTTGAAAATATTAATTTCATTAAGTTAAAACATAAAGTTAGTAATAATGATTAATAAATTTTATTATAAGAAAATGCTCTGGATTTAATCTTATGTTAATTCAATTTAAACCTTTTTATTTGAAGTATTTTAATAATTTTTTGTTGATTTTTCTTCTTCTAGAGAACTATCCTCCTATTACTATTTTTATTATTAATTCATGTTTTATTGTTAATCATTGAATTCACTCTCACTATCATCATTTGAATTTTGAAAATATGGTGTCATTTATTCTATTTTAAATTGGCTCTACTTTTTAGATTACTTAGTATTTTGAATTCTGGAATAATCAATCAGGTTATTTTACTGTATAGGGCTACTATTATCAAAATCATTCGTCGTTTATTATATTGAGAAATTTTGGATAGGTTGTAAAGGCATTAAAAGCTTAAATCTATCATAGTCTTTAGTCTTATTCACAAGAGGGGATTAGTGAAAGAAATCTTGAGAGTCGTCAAATGAAAGATTATCCAATATATTTCTGTCTTTGAGGTCTGTAGATTTGTTATGAGGGCTACTATCAAATTATATGTTTTAGGATTTTTTATCACTAATTTACTTTATTTACTCCTCGGTGTTATGCCTCTATTGTTTCATACTTTTATTTTGATAATATTCTTAGTCTAGACTATTCTTAAATTTTTCGACTTGCTTAGTTCTCAAGTAATTCCTTCCATTTTGAAGTCCATCTAATTTCAAAATATCATTAAAATCTATCCTACTCTATTAACTACTCTCAGACAAGTTTCCATAATATTTCTTAGATTTCTATAGTATATTCTAAGCTTTCAATGGATCTATGATCTTAGATTTGTTCTAATTGGATAGTACACTTTCAAATTTGTTATTTAAAAGGAAATTATTAGAGTTCAATTAGGAATCATTAAGTGACTGAGATTTTTAGGATTGAGAATGATTCAAAGGGTCAGAGTGGAATGATTGCTGGGAGCGGAAATTTAGGTTAAAATCATCTAATTCTTGGGAAGAAGCAAAATTTGAATCATAGTAGTTTTTCATTTAAATTTTTAAGTAAACAATTAATTTATAATTTTTTATCAGAAATTAACGAAAATTATACAACGTAAGTAAAATATTGAATGATCTTAGAAAAAATGAGAGAATATTCTTTAAGAAATAAATTTTATAGTGTTACAATGGCATACATTAGTCTATTTCTAAATTTCTATTTGCAATTATTATCATCTCACCTCGACCTTCAAACTTGATACTTTTGATTAATATTAACCTTATGCTTCTTGTCATTCAACTTTCTTTCTGCTTATTAAAACTGTTTCTGCCTCGAACACAGTGTCCTCACAAGCATTTTCTACAGTGTACATGTAAGCCATAGTTCTAAATGCGACCATGTCGCCTGCTCTAATCATGTTACCAGAGTCACAATTAAGTGGAGAGTCCGCGTTAGGATTTACTAATAGATTTACGATTGCACGGCATAGGGATTCTAGGGTCCATGCTGGAGACCAGTGCTAAGCTTTTAGGATATCCAAGCAAATCTCTCCTGTTTCAAAATGTATATTTAAATTTAATTGATTAAGTAAAATTAAAGAAAAGGTTTTGGTGAAATTAACAAAGTATTTTTTATATAGATTAAATTTCAAATATCAGCTATATATAGCTTAAAACGTTTTAAATGTATATTCGGGTGAAAAATACGTGTTAAGAATTTGACTTTAGGTGGATTAATAGGATAGTTTTGATCAATCTTGAAATCTAGCTTGAACCATCCTCTTTCATATGGTGTTTCAGGGGGTCCCTTGATTAATCCCTACCAGTGAAATAGATTATCATTAATTGGATTGAGCAATATATCTATATCCTTGGTGTTGTTTAAAGCCATTAGCTCTCTGTTTAAGCGATTTCTACTCACCATGTTTGAAATTACTTTTTAAATTATTTACAATTTTTAAGTTTATAGATTTAAGGGTGAGGTACTCTAATAAATTTAATTAATTTTTTCTTGATTATAATTTAGAAAATTAAAAATGAAAAAGAGTCTTAATTCAATAACAGGGGCTAAGTAACCTACCAACATTTAAAATTAGCAACCTGGCTAATATGAATTCTAATAAACTAAAGATGTAAGGAGGAATATTTTGTGTTCAAAATTGGATAATTATCTACCCTCTACCATTTACTATGATTAATAATTAGCAAAACTTAAATCTAATATATAGAGATACTTCGGTTAGATAGATCCAGTTACAAAATTAAGAAACGGAGAAGGAATTTACACATACGAAAATGCATTCTTTTAATACAAAGGATAGTGGCTGAATGGCGTCAAGCATGGTATGCATTTGATGAGTTAATTGAATAATTACTAAAATAGGTTATGGAATATTGATTATGAAGGATGGGACATACTACGAGGGTGAGTTCAATCAAGGTGAAATAAATGGTAAGGGTGAGAGAAGATAAACCTAACTACATAAGATATTCTTTTAATCATATTTTTGAAAATACAATACTTAAAAGCAAAATATTTGATGATAGTTTACACAGATGGCTCAATCTACAAAGGAGAGTTTAGATAGGGTGAGAAAGATGGCTATGGCGAATTACAGTACATAAAAACTGGTGAATGGTACAAAGGCAACTGGGTACTCAATGTGAGACAAGGTCAAGGCACTTATTTTACAAAGGATAGAAACACCTATACTGTAAGATTTAAAAGTTTTACATGATAAAGTTCAAATATTTTTATGAAACTTCAGAATGTTTATTTAAATTATTCAAATATAGGGAGAATTTAGAGATAATTGGCCTAATGGTATGTGCATGATATAGTTTAATAATGGTTCTCTCTATTAAGGCTAAGTTGTAAAGGGGATAATCCTAAAAGAAAATATAAAATTAAGACTTGATAAATTTATAAAGTGATTTAGAACTCTTCAAATATTTAAAACAGTAAATGCAAGGCAAAGGACAATTGACTCAACTTGACAAAACAGTTTATGAAGGCTACTTTGAAAACAACAAAAGAGAAGGAATGGGAAGATTTTATGTTATGGGAAGTACCTATACGCTAGTCAGCAACTACAAAGATAAATAATTTTAAGATAATTTTGTTAAATCTAATCTAAAAATACTGAATTCTTTAAATGAGAATTATAAACATTTTTGTTCTAAAATTAAGACAATAAACCAGAGTTTGAAGCTAATCAAATTCTCTTCAAATTGATTAAGAAAGAGGAAGAAGAGGAACAAAAAATTGATCCTAAAGCTAAGGGCAAGCCAGACCCTAAAGCCCAATTAAAGAAAGGTGGATATAATTTTGGTATTAAAATTTTAATTTAGATTAAGGTCATTTATTCATTAAGGAAAAATAATTGCCTAAAGTAAATTCTATTATAAGCAGAGGAAGATAAAGAGGAAGAGGGCAAGAACAAAATAGTATATGAAGTGGGAAAAGAAAATAATTTCATTGAATTTGAATTGCACATTGTATATCAAGGACCCCCATTCGAAGACCCTAACCCACCCCCTATAGAAGAAGACCCTAAAAAACTAGCTGCAGCTGCTAAAAATGCAAAAGGGGCCAAGGGATAACCAGCTATTATTTTACAATTTTTTGTGTTCTGTTTATATGTGTGATTTTTAAATTATATGATTAAAGCTTAGCCTGATGAACCAGAACCAAAACGCATGATAACCCCAGACCCTCTTGTGATGGTAAATGAAAACGGCAGAAACTTCGAATTTGAATTGGGTAGATTTGAGAAGGTGAGAAAAGTACCACTTTTAGAGGGTGAAGTGCCTCCTGCAGGAGAACCTAATCCGGATGACTTTGAAGATAAATGGTCTTTATTATATCTATAAATGCACATGATTATTTTGATGATTGGGAATAAACTTAAAATATTTAAAATAATGGGCGACTTATAAGTTCAACTAGAAGAAAGAATCATTGGTAAAATCTTTGAAATTTTTTAACACATTTTATTTAGAAAGATTAGATTTAATCTAAGGAAGGTATACTTTCAGTTAAAGATCTCTCCTATACTCTTAATGAATTCTTTTGTTAAATTAGATCAATTTTTTTATATTAATTCAATTGATTTCATATACATAAAAACTTTATATAAATTTAAATGAATCTTTCCGTGGAGGCACTTATGAAATAACAATTCGTGATGTAACTCGTGGCATCACAAATAAAATGCCAGATGTTAAAGTTGAGTTATTAATCATTGACCCAGAGGAGATTTTGGCTTAATAATAAGCAGCTGCTTTAGCTAAAAATCCACCTAAAAAGAAATGAATGTTGTAGTTTAGTCTAATCTTTCAATTTATTTTGGAATTTTAAATTATATATTGATATTTACTTCACTTATATATCATCATAGAAATATTATTCAATGATGATATATAAAATCATGGGGTTTCATAAGAATAAATTAAAGAAGATTTGAGAAAGATATGCAATAAATAAAATAATAAATTAAAACGAATCACAATTTATACCTGTAAATAGAGTCCTCCCAGTGCTTATTATTATCCTCGTTAATATTTATTTGATTATTCCCTATATAGAAATGTATTCATAATTTATAGGCTAAAATTATAAATATTTTAATTAGCAAAGAATTAGCTTTTTTTCTGTCTGAATTTTCATATTTAAATTAAAATATTTCAATATTAACCTTATTTCCCGACAACTTTTATGGGCTAGATGGTTTTATTTTATTTGAATGCACTTCTTCATCGTCTTGTTATGGCTGATTCGACGAAGAGCCAGTTCATACCATTTATCTGTCTTTAATTCTCTCAAAAAGTGACTTGTCGTAGGCTTCCCAATCAGTAATGATGGTCTTAAATTTTTAAATACTAAAGTTTTTATTTAATTGTCTTAGCAACTCCTGATTCAATTGCTGCTTTGGCAA
Organism: Oxytricha trifallax; assembly: GCA_000711775.1. Lineage (NCBI taxonomy): Eukaryota > Ciliophora > Spirotrichea > Sporadotrichida > Oxytrichidae > Oxytricha > Oxytricha trifallax. Next base: position 30,971 of record ARYC01019093.1, on the reverse strand, counting down.
CTGCTTTTGAAACCACGTAAATTAACCTGTATCTCAAATTCTAAAGGAAATATTCAAAACATTATTTGTATAGATTGAATTACTGGGTCATTATTCAAATTAACCTGGGGTCGAATGGTGTTGGAATAATATAATCTCTACCAAACTTTAATTCAGAGAGCCCGTAAGCCTTGAGGACTTCTTATGGAACTTCTTCGCGTGCTAGTTAAGCCAAAGCGTTGGCTGCAGCTAGCTTCATGTGTTCAGTAATTTACGTGGATTTTGTATCTAATGCTCCTCTGAAGATGAATGGGAAACATAAGACATTATTTATTAATGTAAATTTAAAAATCATATCTGATAATCATAATCGGTTATTCCGGCAGAATTACATTATTGACACATTAAAATTATTGATCTGGTTTGGATAGTCAGATCTTCCAGTTGCTACAATAGCATCTTCTCTGGCCTCTCTGGCGTCTTCTGGGGTAATTTCAGGGTCTGGGTTTGCCATGGCGAAGATAATTGGATCACGAGCCATTGTCTTAATCATCTCTTTTGTAAGTGCTCCCTTGACTGACACGCCAATGAATACATCAGCATCCTTGAGGGCATCTTCAAGGGTACGACGATCTGTCTCAACAGCGTGTTCTTCTTTTTGTGGGTTCATGCCCTCCTTTCTACCCTTGTAGATGACTCCCTTGGTGTCTACCATCAGGCAGTTCTCCATCTTCACACCATAGGACTGGATAAGATTCACACATGCGATTCCAGCAGCTCCGGCGCCATTACATACTAATCTAATGTCTTCTACTTTCTTTCCTGAGAATTCAATGGCATTTAGCAAAACTAAATATATAGTCAAATTTTAAGTAATGATATTATTTTACAACTATTTGTAAAAAAAGGCTATAATCTTAAACTAACTCTAAATAATATATTTTAGGATTAATCAGTCCAGCTAAGCAAATGATTGCTGTTCCATGTTGATCATCATGAAAGACTGGGATGTTCATTAACTTCTTAAGTCTCTCTTCAATTTCAAAGCAGTCTGGTCCCTTAATGTCCTCAAGATTGATGCCTCCGAATGAGGGTGCCAAATATCGCACGCAATTAACGAACTCATCAATTCCGTAAGCATCAATACAGAGGTCAATTGATTGCACACCAGCGAATTTTCCAAAAAGCACTGATTTTCCCTCCATCACTGGCTTACCAGCTAGGGCGCCCAAGTTTCCTAGACCAAGAACGGCGGTTCCATTTGAAACTACAGCCACCATATTTCCTTTGTTTGTGTAAAAAATGTATCATAAAAACTTTCTCCTAATTAACTTAAAACTTCTGTAATAGTAAATTAAGTATTTAACTTTTGTGTAATCGAATGCTTTCTCTGGGTTTTAGTGAATTTCAAGGCAAGGATGTGCGACTCCTGGAGAGTAAGCTAGTGAGAGATCTCTTGAGTTGTTCATGGGTTTAGTGGGCACGATTATATATTTGCCTGGTTAAGGGTATTAATGATAGTCATCAGCTTCTTGAGCTGTAACTTTAAAAAATAGCTCATTTAAAATTAGTCATGTCCTTAAAATTCCCCATTTTATTGTTAGAAACAAACTTTCTTTGACTAATATTTGTTATCGTTATTTGATTGCATAGTTGCTTATTCTTATTGTTTATAAGGAACGTTCTACTTTTCAGTATTTATAGCAGAGAATTTTCTGTGATGATTTATTATTTATTTGTAAGAACTATTAAACGGAGCCTTATATTGACGATTAAAGATAGATTCCTTTTTATTTATGAGATTATGGAAAATCTAATTAGTTGATGTTTAATTTAATGAATTTATTTTGTCTTAGATATTCACAATTAAATGCCCAGATCAACAATTAAATTGTGATCTAGTAGGGTGAATTTACTAGCAAGATTTGATAACAAAAAATCTAAAAAAGCTTTCTTATTAAAATAATATACTATCAGGATACCTCTTGGAAGGATTCCATTTACAAAAAGAAATTAATTGATCTTACCAGTCCACTATTATTGATAATATATATTTTTTCAATAATTGAAATCATACTAGCTTTGTGTTGAAGACTATGCAATCAAAAAGAATTTTATAGCTTCTGAACTTAGATCCTATAAAATGACTATCCCTATTGACCTAAAATTTTCAATTTGTAATAATGCCAAATCTTATTAAAAAATTGTATTTCTTTATTTAACATTGAGCCTTAGAGTGCCTACTAGAATTTATTTTATTTACAATAGATGTAAGAGTGAAGGAGATTTAATTAATAATTATATGAATGTGATGAGGAAAATCTTATTTTATTTATTTTGTCCACAATAAGGATGCCAGAAACACGCAAAGATATTGCCATGTCAATCAGTATAATTCTAATAGAAAACTTCTAAAATCTTGAATTGGTATATCTCAAGGTGAAGAATATAAAATTTGAAGAAAATTTCTAAAAATAACATCAAATATAGCTAAATAATACTCTCGTGAATAGTGATATCAGTTTATAATTTTGAGCTTATTTTATCTGTATATACATCGGTGCTTATCAATATTTTTCTCCATTAATAATTTATATGGCTTTGATGCTTGAAATATCATGTTCTTTTATATTGCAATATCAAACTAATAAATTGTTTTTGCTTTTATTTTTTAATTTAAGCTATTTATTTATTCCATTATATTAAAGCTTAGAATCAAGGCATCATCAATATCCATCTTAAACTGGAATGCCTGACCCATAACCGTTTTAATCAATTTAACTTCCTCCATAGCTGTTTATGTCGACACCTGGAATAGGTACATGAGACATCATCACAATTATATAAATTCAGATGTATTCATGATATCCAATAATTTAGCAGGTTTTATAAGAAAATGAATTAAATTCTAGACTGTGGGTAACCTTAATTCTTGGATGCAACACTTTAGTTGCTGCTTGGATAGCCACCAATAACATTAGAATGACTGTCTCCTCCAAGTCCTATACCAACCCCGGAACCCCCTCCACTATTGAGAATCCTCTTGCCAGTTCTGATTTAATTGTCTTAAGCTTGACTTCCTTGCCTCTAATATGCATAAGCAGCACCCTCTTCAACAGCTCCGAAAAGCCTTTCCTTTCCATCATTCACACTGACTCTTTTAGCTGTGGAGTTCATGGAGAGATTACCACCAGCAGCAGTTTTTAGTTAATTATTTTTCAAGTAATCTTGGTTTGAGGCGTTTCTGTCAGCCATAGGTTTTTGAAAGTTCTACTCAAACTGAGCCTCTTTCTGCATTCTCCTTGAACTATAAAAGATTATACGAAATGTTTCGGTTTTACACTGAAGAGGCAGAATAGCCACCATTGTTGAAAATTTAACTACCGTTACTTGCAAGATTCCCCTTAGCTCTTACATCGACGAAATCATGAGCCAAAATGTTTGATCCTCCTTGATTCTTTGTGAAACCACTTAGTCCACTATAAGTAACTTGTTAATTATATTTTCCTTACTTGACTGGCTATTGATTAAGTTATGCAGTATAATTAAGAGCAGCTTCTTTCTACTTTTACATTAAGTACTCTTAGTATTGCTTTTCTACATCATCCTTCTCTTGTTAGTAGTTATTGGGAGTATATGAAGCTTAATCCTGGCCATATTAAGCCTGATTTCCTAAAACACCTGCCATTTGATTACCTTGGCTCTACTATTGATTCTGAAGTTATATTTACTGTTGTAGATAATCGTAGTTTGAATTAGCACCTCCGCCATATACATCACTCGATGCATATCCCCCATAATTAGAAGAGGGAGCTCCAACATTGTTAGTGGAAAGATTGTTTGAAACAATTCTTGGCTTTGAAATTTCAACGTCTTTTCTCTTAAGGATATCTCTATCTTGAGGAATATCAGGTAAATGTGAAAAGACTGAGGAGTCGTTCTTTCTAGCAGGAGAGCCTGTTCTTACTCCTGCTATCATTCCTGGATCCTAGATGTAATTTCTTTTGGCTTGAGCTCCAGTTATGTCGTTTGTTACAAGAGAACGGTTTTCAATTTTTTAGGGGATAGATTACTGTTAAGTTTAGAAAATATCAGCCATTCCTCTTTCGCCTGTCCTAGGTCTGTACCTTGACCCTGCGATTTTACTTTAATCATTCTAATTTCCGTAACCTCCATCTGCAATATAAATCAAAATATTTTGTGAAATTAGAACAGCATTATTTATAACACCAGCTCCATAAGCATTTGAAGATCTTTGTCCACTCATTCCTGGTAGTGGTGGTTTTTATCCATTAATAAACTATCAAATATAAGGAAATAAAATTATCTCTTGTTATATATTTTGAGTACAAATTCTATGTATTTCTTCGTTTATCTGAAACCCCCATATTATCTCTTGATGGTCTATGATTATAGTTTTTTGATGATGTTCCATTTATATCCTAAATCATTATGAAAATTAATCATCAATTGTTGCTAAAAAGAAAACAAATTGCAATATTTTTAATACTATAGTTTGTAGTTTGCTTTCTTACACTAATATCCATGTTGTTCCTGATCTAAACTGGATTAGAAAATTTGGGGTCATCGTAGTAGTCTCCTCCTCTAAACATCGTTGTAAATTAACAATCTTTCTTAAAATATTATTAAAATATAAAATAGCAAAAAATCTTACAATTTTATCAATTTATAGCATATAAGCTTTCATACATTTTATGACTGTGCAATAATTCAAATATTTATTTATAAAAGTTAATACTATTTTATTAAAGTCTAAGATAATTAAGTTAAGCTATAATTAAAGTTAAAATACTGTCAGCGACTAATAATTGCATTCACTCATAAATTACCAAATAATTTGTCTGATTTAAGTTTGGGAATGACTGTGCTCTAGTTACCATATAATTGCTTTTTATATAATTACTCTGCTACCTCCTAATTCTTAATGATCTTTAAAATTTAATAATTGAATATTTTATTAAATAAGTATTTAAATTAAGTCCTAATTAAACTTGCTCATATAGATTTAGTTTTCGATTGCGGAATCGTTCTAAACTTTCAAGCTACGGTTGTTTCTCTCTAGATAGGGACTTTTTGATATTCTATGGGGAGATGAAGATCTGTTATTAGGGGATGGTGAATGTCGTTCTTTTATGCGTTTCAACTCCTACATAAACAATAAACATATGAGTTGTTCATATAAGCGAATAATTGCTTAACTTACATATAAAACTCCTCTCTAGCCTTTTGCTCTTCACCTAAGCGATATTAATCTCTACTTTTTATAGATTTATTCTTCGTTAGCAAACAATCTAAGTTCTAGTTCGAACTAAGTGTGCGGTGTGTCCCCGTGCCTGTGAATGAGTCAGATGTGTATAATGGAGATTCTTGATACCCAGAGGACATATTTCTGATCATAAGTTGCTAAGCATGCGAAATGGCAATATCCTCGTCATCTTCAAGTTTTATTGTGGTGCCTGGTAAGTAGCTGCCTTGGTAATCTATTTTCATGCTTGAGGATTTCACACTGTGAGCTCTGGATGTTCTACCTGAACCTCTTTGGGAGTTTATGTCATAAATAACTGTTTAATTAAATATTTGTCAAATGAGTATAAGGAGATTTTATAGATTTAAGAGTTCATTTTAGAATTCATTCTCGAGACTCTTTTTAATTCTTTTACTCTTGGACTGATATCTGCCATTACTTCTGAAGCTCTTTTCTGCGCTGATGTGCCTCCAAGATATAAATTACTATAAATTAAATATTTAAGTAAGTTAATCTGTATAGGTTATTTTGTAGACATGAATGTTTGGCATACATATCAGGATTTCTAAGCCTTTAAGCTCTAGTTCTCCTTACTTAATTATTAGGTTAGCTAAGCTTGGCTGGTGTATAATCATTTTTACTAGATGAATTATCTAACCGATTATTGCTATTAAACTTTTAAGAATTATCTCTGGATTAATCTCTTTGTGGAGACTGATTTCTCATGTAGTTCTGGAAGCTTGTCTGGATGTGGGGAGACGAACTTTTTCTGTCAAATGAAGCTGATCTCTCTTCAGAGGAACCTTTTTGGAAGGAAAATTCAGGTTCTAGCCCGTGACATAATTTAATCACAATAATTATCACAAAGAGTTAAATGTAATGAAAATTCTCTTTAAATACAATTTGGTTTAGTGTGACTTGTTTTCTTAAGATTTAGTGACTTGAACTCATCGACTTAATGCAGATTTGATTTGTAATTTTAGGTAGGTCTAAGACTTTACCTCTCACCATCCATATTCTAATGATTACTTGAATTTTCTTATTAGTACGGAGTTCTCAATGATTTCTGACTTGCAAGATTCATAGGACTCTAACTTAAAACTAATATCTTTAATATAAAAAAATTGCTCAATTTTAAGATAAAGTATTTTGAATATTTTAGGGACAAACTTCTAGATAAAAGAGATTGGGTTTATAGCAATAAATCCTTAGAGTTCTTTGTATCATCATTCTTATCTAATAAATGAATAATTTGGTTTTCCAATTACTTCTACAAACTTTGCCTTCTTATGAGTGTTTAAATTTATGAAGGACTGGCATTCTTTGCCATTTAATGAAACTTGATGCTTTCCATTGCGAAATTGTTCTGATCAATAAACTTCTAATCTTTCAAGCGCTCTTTCTACTGCTGTGTGAAGGTTTTCTTGAATAAAGTGTTCGAACGAGTGGGAGTGTACTTTTTGGGGTTTTGATCATCTTTAGGCTTGCCAGTGAAGTGATTTAGAGTTGTAGGCTGGATCTTAAATTTGCGTTATTAACTTCTGCTCTTTGATCTTGATTAACTCATTAAAATTAAAACCCCATAAAATGTTGGTAAATATAAACTCTTATTATAAAAATGGCAATACTTTGTTTTTAGGAATTAATCTAACAAATTAAGAACTAATTAACCTTAATTTATAATATAGACCAACTAACTCGATTGATAATCACTTTTATCTAATGTTTTAAAGCCTCCTTTTGATTAAGTAGAAGTATAGTGGTTGCTCGTATCAAACATATTATTTGACTAAGTTTATAGCATTTACGACTTATTACCTTCATTTCTCTGTAATCCTAGTGGTGATTTGGAGATGATGGATTCTCTACGCTTTAATTACTCCCCCTTATATTACTTCAATTTTTCTATGTCAATTGTGAAATTAGTCTCCTCCCCATTTTTACTTTTCAACTTATACTTTTTATCTCTATGATTAACCCAAGCATCATCTATGTATTTCATGATTTCATCGTTCTCAATCCTCTACCAGTTTTTACTATTTTAATTGTTTTTAGATTAAATTACTTAAGTGCGGTTCATTTCCTTCTTGCCTGAAGTGAAGTTTTGATTTTTATTTCTGCTTAGGTTTTGAGGGTGTTGCTATTACTTCTTGGTTGTGTTGGATTTCAAAGTGTTGTTTAAGCCAGAGAGATTGGTTAATTTTTCATTAGATTAAGCTTATTTTAATATGAGAAAATAAATAATACTCAAACTTATTTAATTTATGAAAAGTTGTGGTTTTAAAAACATGCACAAGAAATCTATTTTATTCTTTAAGATTAAATAAATTAACCAAAATTAAGCTAATTAGTTCTATGCAGGAATTTTCTTATGTTTTGAAGATTTATTTCTCTATTACTATGGTGTGGGAGTCTTAGCCCTAGAATTATACATGCTAGTGAGTGGGGATTAAGATCTTTACTATTAATCAGTTTATTTATTATTTTATTTAGGTTTTCTCAAAAATGTTTCCTCAACTCTGTTTATATTGCTAAAAGTGTATTTTTAACTTGCATTCAATTATTAATCTTAAGAATTAAGACCCAATTTCTTTTATTCAGTGGCAGGGTATTTCTTATCTTAAATATACAAATTAAGGTATAAGAAATTATTTGTAATCGGAAATTTCTGACGTAATACTCTTTATAGTAGTAATTTATTTATATAATAATAAAATTGATAATACTATCTTGAACTGCTCTTTTAAACACGCTACTACTACAATTATTCTTATTGGTATTTCCAGAATTCTTAATTTCAGTTCTCACATTGTATTATAAATTGGTAGTTTATGCAAACTCTTTATTACGATCATTTTTCATTAAATCAACTTATGAAAATGAGAAAGCTTGCTTGGTATAAGTCTAAGTTTTACTTCTTTGTCTTTTTTCTTTCAATCTGAAGAAGAAATGCTAAATCATCAATGCTTTCTATAATAAACATTCATTAATAAAAGGAGTAATAGGGAAATAAAGAGCATTATAATTTAGAATTGTAAAATGAAGTGTGATATATATCGTAAATATCAAGTCATTAACTTCAATAGTAGATAAATACTTACCTTATTGAGAACGTAAATGCTATAGGGATAGATATTCCTGAATTTCTTAGACATTAACAGGAAATACTTATCGTAGTCTTCATCGTACTTTTGATACTACCATCTCATTAAGACTTAAGTTGCCTATAGATACAAAAAATTACAATTTTACTAATAAGATCAGAGATTGATGATGCGGAAAATTAACTTACATTCATTTTAGAGTGATTGAGAATAATAAAAAAGATTTTATTTCAAATAAAATTTAATCTTTATTTGATTCCTTTAAATTAGGTCTAAAACTAAAAAAGGATTTCTATTTGAAACAATTGACTATATAAATTCAATCGATAAGTAAAGAGAGTAGATAAAATAATTAACTTTTAATGTGATTGTATTTAATGCTCTTGCTTCAATCTATGTCTCTTTTTCAATCTAAATTTATAAATGCTATCTTTCAATTTTTCAGTCGATTCTGGAATTCTTTAACATGCTGATGCCACCTTTTGAGATTGAATTGCTATAAGATATTAGTAAAATTAATGTAACTTACTTGTGACTTCCAATGCTGATATGATCTTTGTGCACTAAATCTTCGAATTTCTTGTAGAGATCTTTTCCGTTAGTGATAACATCGTCCTCTGTCTCGGCATCATCAATGAGATTTACGTCGTTGCTGCTTGGTGCCTCAATCTATAGAAACGTGATATAAACAAAACAATACACTTACGTTTATTGGACCCTTGTCAAACTCTTTATTGATCATTCTCTCGAGTGAGAGTGATGATATAGCAGCATCGGGATTCTCCTGCTTGTAAGCCATGAAAGTAATAAGCAATGAGATGTACTCTTCAAGCTCAGCCAAATACAAGGTAACATTGTTCTCATTAAATTGAGTCTCTTCATCGTATTGCATGTTTTAAGCAACGCTGAGGAAGAATTGTGATTGCTTGAACATGTCAACCATTTGCTTGACGTAATCTCTGATGGTGCCCATTTGACCCTCTATATCTTAGATCTGAGATTCCTTGATGTTAGTCTGTTGCCTAATATCATCGATTTCATTGTTAAGGTTCTTTCTCATGTTAAGCTTTTCTTTCTCAGTCATCTCTCCTAGTTCTTCATGGCGTCTAATCTCAGATTCAATGTTCTTGTTTTGTTCCTCAATCATATCAATTTCGCTGTTCAGCATGTTAACGTAGTTATAAAGTGAATAGTTTTGCTCCTCAGCCTTAATAAAGGTTGTAACGATTTCCTCTGTAGAAGAGATTCCAGTGGCCTCTTTAATTTGATCAAAGGCATCTTCGATGATCTTAACGTTACGAATGTACATATCCATAAGGTTTTTCTTCTCTTTATTGTTAGTTGTCCATTTTTGGAGTCTAAGTTTCAAAAGAGCAGCTGGGTTTGAGAATTCAGTTTGCTGAGTCACGAGCTTCTTGGTTCCGCTCATCTCTTTGGTTCTGGTTCTCTCAAGTTCACTATCGTCCTTCTCTTTCAACTTATCTTGCAAGTCCTTGATCTTTCTCTCGAAGTTATACTTTTCAGCTTCGTGCTTGGCTTTCAAAGCGAGGATTTGGTTATTAGTCTCCTCTGAGATGCGCTGGCCTTGATAGGTTGTAACGTTTAACTTTTTAGCATCATCAGCAGTAAGTGAGATGTCCTTGACGAGAGTCTTATTCACTCTGATTTGATTTCTTTGCTCTTTACGCATCACATCGATTTCCTATCTCAGCTTGCGATTAGTGGCTTGCATATTAATTTTTATGAGATAAAATAAATGGCATCATGAGAGCTCACTTATGCTAAATACATACAACAATTTTGAATTGCAAATCGTTGTACTTAACGAGGGATTTCTCTAACTGATTCTCGAATAGTTTAATTTAGTATCCATCCTTTTGCATTTTAGCAGTTGGAGGTCTGATCTGCTTAATATTTTCCTTCTTTTCATTAAGCTCTTCATTGGCCTGCTTTAATTGGTCCTCTAGGATCATAAGACGTCTAAAAATTGGATTAGGTTGCTTGTTCAAAACATTCAGTTATAATAAAATTGCTTATATTCATATCTCAATAAGCAAAGCTCATAACTTTATAAACTTAATTTGATAATATTCTTATCTATTATGTATTTTATACAAAAAACTCATTTTAATTATAGATTCTCTAGATTTGTATACTTTTTTATATTCTAAGTTTATTCATACAATAGTAGGTAAATTACTTAAAACATAGATCTAAATACTTACTTTTTCTCATGTTCAAATTTCTTAGTGAAATTATCGGCCTCTCTCTGAAGTCTCTGGGCCTCACTCTCGTACATGGAAACACCCAGTCTAGAAGTGGATGAAAGTGTCTTGGAAGCGTTCATATTTATATTAAAACTATTTTATTTATATTTATATCTTAATTACTCCAGACATATATTAAATTTATTATCATTGTGATTAAAAAAGTAAAGAGTATATATAATTTCAATAAATAACCTTGAATTAAAATATAATAAAATAGTAGAGTGATTTGAGGGTGGTTTAATTAAAATGCAAATAAATTGATAATAAAATATAATTAAAATATGATTGGCAGCAAGAACTCTCTCAGTGTGCAGGGAGTCGGAGCTAATTTGCCATAGCATTAAGTGCAAAAAAATGCAAATAATTCTATTTTTGACTAAGTTTTGAAGGAATCAGATGCTCTATACAATAATCTACAGTATGATGTCACTTTTATTTCGATATATTGGAATTGTAGGGTATTTTATGATAATATTTTAGTTATTTTACTTGTTTTAAAATGATGAAGAGAGTGAAGAATATCACGTGTCAAGTGAAGAACTAGAGAATCTGAGATTGGGTAATTTAGTTTCCCCTGTTTTGGAATAAAACCCGGTTTTCATCATGCTCAGAGGTAAACTAGTTAACTTCTATAAGAAACTTGAGCAATACAAAATTTTATAATCCTCTAACATTTTTTTAATTGCTCTAAATTAATTGATAATATACAACATCGATCCCTCATCTGTAAGAATAGATAACTTGCACTTAAAGAAGACTCTGTACGATAGTGTGAAGAAATTATTGCGCTGTGTCATTGTTAATGATGACAAATCCTTACAGATGAGTCAGCTTAATCGTCTCTACCATTGGTTTATGATATAAATATTCTCCAATTTTTCACTTAAGCAAATAGAATCCTCTAGTTAATATTAGGGTTTAATGCGAAAAGTGATGCCTTAGAAAGCAAAGAAGCAGCCACAGCCCAGAAAATGCGTGAGGAGCAAATGCAAAAGCGTAAAGAAATGAAAAAGAAAGTTATGGAGTAGCAATCTATGACTTATTTCCCACCAATAAAAAAGGGGTAAAATGCTGGCAGACACCCAAATATGGAGTCCAATAAGTCTCTGGCATTAGGAGGGAAGCGAGATACATCTGAGAGAACACTGTTTTTGGATAAAACCAGGCAAAGCACTAATAACATGCAGTTTACAGTGTCTAGGAACACTATTCTGGGTGGGACTGAGAGTGCGGCTGACATGAACTAGTACTCCACGCATAAAATTGTCAAGAAAGAGGAGTCGTTTTCACCCATTAAAGCCTCTTATTAATCGGTTTCAGTTTTGTAATAACAGCCCTCATCCTTTAACTATTACTAAGATTAAATTTTTAATATGGGCTTAACTGATTTTTAAGTTGGCACTCTGTATAAAAGATTTAGTAATAAAATTGTTCAGGCAATACTATTCATAGTAGATTAGAGATGGAGGCACTGGTGGAATGCACTCTGATAACTCCTTATCTTACTTAACACCCAATCAAGAAGATGAACTCAGAGAAATGCTGGAGCAAATTAAATATTTATATATTATTTCATTGAAAAACATCTTTAATTAGAAGTAACTATTTCATCAAATATTCTCAATAAAAATTGATATCAGGAAATTGATTTTAATAAATGGATGCTAAAGACAAGGAGTATTCAAAGCATCATGAGACCATAAAGCGGGCATGGCTGTAGTGGGGTAAAAATAAGGCTATAAATGGGTAGAGAGCTGTTTAAGTATTTGAAAGAGCCAAGTATGCCAGTAATTTATTTAAATTATTAATTGTTTAGTCAGTGATCTGTTTTATTGTTAAAGAAATACTTATTAAAATAATTAAAATAGCTATTTTTATGAATTAATCAGTAATTTCGAGAGATTGGGAGCATCATATGTGAAATAGAACAGAGGGAAGAGCTACGATCCAACATCTTCCCTTCAAGACAAATAGAAATACTACTATGGATTTATATAATATTATCTACTTTAATTTGATATATCTATGGAATGACTGAGCAGTAATTCCTATAGGATAGCAGTAGTGAAAGTGAATTAGACACTGCTGATGAATCAAAGAGCAAACTAAATACTTAAGTTAAGAAATAAGCTTAGATAGAACAGAAAAATCTCAAGTAAAATAAGCGTTCATATAATATAGATTCATATATTATGAATTTGATGACATTCATTTAGCTTTTAACAATTGGAAAACACAATAAATATTCATATGGAAATAGCAGTGGTGAAGAAAACTCACAAACTGAGGAGCTTGAAGTCCGCTCAGACTTAGAGGAAGACAATAACTACAAAGCATATGGAAATGACGATGATTATAAATTCAATGTTAAAAAGGTCTAACCTCCATAACCTCAGAGATCGACATCAACCGGATACTACACCCAGAAGCCTAGTAAAGCCAACAAAATCATAGATCTAAGCTTTGAGGATTACTAGCATGAGATGACTAAGACTGGCTTGGGGTAGGACCTCGGTGAATCATTTCAACATAGGAATATGAGTAAGCAAGCCGCTAATAAATTGAATGAGTCTTATGTTCAAGCTGAGATACAACGTGAGACAACTCGTCGAAGAATAGATCAAATCAGGTGGTAGCACAACAGTTTGATCAATGGCGGTTAAAATCAATAAAATCAAGAAGATCAAATTGACAATCCAATGAGGGCTGGGAATGAAGTATTAACACTCTCTATTTTCAGTAGGCCTTGCAATTAGAATAATGCTTCTTAAATCGACTATGCAAACATAAAGCCTGAGGATAATTACAGGCAGTTCTCTATCACTACTACAAAAGGCTTGTTTAACCCCAAAATCAACATGGAAAATCAAAAGAGAATGTAAGCTGCACTGTAAGAAGCTGAGAAGTTAAAGATTAAGAATCCTGGCGGAGGTGGAGGGAAAAAGAAACCTGCTCAGTCTGCTTCACCAAAGAAAAAAGGTAAAAATGAACCTGATGAAGAAGCCCCTAAACCTAAGATTCCAACGAGAAACGATATTAGAATACTGACTTAACTCTAGAAACCATTTAGAGCCGAAAATTACAGATAAATTAATTTATATTTCCCTTAGGTTGATTTCTCATTATATTCTCTTATGATTTGTACATTATTAACTTACAATTGGTTTCCATTAAATATTATGATAATTACGACTTCAGAACAGAACAAATGCAAGAAGTTGAAGACTTGAAGCATCACTTAGCACGTAACAATCTAAACGTGAGTGCTGACATTTTACACAAGGCTATAGTCCTCCCAGAAGAGCATGATAGAGATGAGGACAGACATTACCCAAAGATTGAGGAATTCTTGTTTGTAAATCCATTCGCAAAGCCTAAAAAGAAGAAGAAGGGAAAGAAGAAGAGAAGATGAGCAATAAAGAATAAATGAATACACAAATGAATAAATTATTATATAATTATAAGAGTTATAAAGTAATAATTAAAATAATATTAACACAAAGTTAAACTATAAAAATATTGAATAAAATTCAAAGCTTTCATTTGATTATTTAAATTGTGGTAAAATTAAAGACAATAAAAAAAGAGCTTTTTATTATAAAAATAAGTTTACTAAAACAGTCTAAAACCAAAAACTAAAACCTAAACACACACACAGAACAAAATGCAAAAAGTAAAGTTGGTAACCCTTGAAGGCGAGATGATCGAAGTGGAGCAGGAAGTGATTTCCAAGAGCGTGCTGATCAAGGGAATGATTGACGACAGCGGAGTGGAAGAAGAGATTCCCCTGCCCAGTGTGAAGAAGAACATCCTGACCAAGATCATTGACTTCTGCTCCTACATCAGAGACAACGCACCTCCTGAAATCGAGAAGCCCCTCAGATCCAACAACCTGAACGACGTGACCACTCCCTGGTATGCGGAGTTTGTGAATCTGGATCAGGAAATGCTGTTTGAAGTGATCTTGGCAGCCAACTACATGGACATCAAGGCTCTCCTGGAACTGGCTTGTGCTAAGGTGGCTAGCATGATCAAGAACAAAAGCATTCCAGAAATCAGAAAGTTCTTCAGCATTGAGAACGATTTCACACCTGAAGAAGAGGCTCAGATCATGGAGGAGAACAAGTGGGCAGAGGAGTCCTTCTGACTATTAATCATTAATTTCCTAACTATTTTATTTAAGATACTTTTCTTGCAATTATTAGATTTAATTTTGATATTTATAACTTTATTGGTTTTATTTAGAGGTTTTACAGTTTATATTTCTAATTTATTGATTTTATATCATTGATTAATTTTGTTAAACTACAAAATATTAATTTACATAGTAAAGATATATTTTTTAAAAGTGTCATATGTATATAGTTCTATAAAAAAATTCAGAATTAATAACAAAAAATAAAATATTTTAATGAGCGCATTTCTTATATTTACTTTTCGTTATTATACATAGTATATTATTAATTTTGTAGATTATAAAATTTTTAATTTACATTATTATAAAATCGGTTGTTACTCAACTAAAAAATTTAATGTTATTTCTAAAATTAAATTTTAATATTTGTTTTATAATTACAAAAAAATAAATTAGAGATAAATTTAAGATGAAAAATCAAATTTAGATATAAATAAAGTATCCTTAATATAAATAATTAGCAAAATAATAAAAAATACAATGTAAGAAAAGTATAATTTTATGAATATAATACCTAAAATAAATTAGAATGTATTATAATAACAATTATTCATGAGCAATATTTTGTAGTTTAACAAAATTAATCAATGATATAAAATCAATAAATTAGAAATATAAACTGTAAAACCTCTAAATAAAACCAATAAAGTTATAAATATCAAAATTAAATCTAATAATTGCAAGAAAAGTATCTTAAATAAAATAGTTAGGAAATTAATGATTAATAGTCAGAAGGACTCCTCTGCCCACTTGTTCTCCTCCATGATCTGAGCCTCTTCTTCAGGTGTGAAATCGTTCTCAATGCTGAAGAACTTTCTGATTTCTGGAATGCTTTTGTTCTTGATCATGCTAGCCACCTTAGCACAAGCCAGTTCCAGGAGAGCCTTGATGTCCATGTAGTTGGCTGCCAAGATCACTTCAAACAGCATTTCCTGATCCAGATTCACAAACTCCGCATACCAGGGAGTGGTCACGTCGTTCAGGTTGTTGGATCTGAGGGGCTTCTCGATTTCAGGAGGTGCGTTGTCTCTGATGTAGGAGCAGAAGTCAATGATCTTGGTCAGGATGTTCTTCTTCACACTGGGCAGGGGAATCTCTTCTTCCACTCCGCTGTCGTCAATCATTCCCTTGATCAGCACGCTCTTGGAAATCACTTCCTGCTCCACTTCGATCATCTCGCCTTCAAGGGTTACCAACTTTACTTTTTGCATTTTGTTCTGTGTTTTGATTTGTTATAAAAGTTATGTATTTGTTATTTTTTTATATTATTTTATAAATTAATCATTAAATTTATCAAAATTTGGATTCCACAATTTGAATATTCATTTCTATAATCATTTAAAATTCAATACAATAATGTATAATTAGCTAATTTGACCTTTTCTTTTATTTTTATATAGATTAATTAATTAATGGAAGCAAAATCATTCGTAAACATGAATACCGATTCTTTTCTCTTAGCTCCCCCTATCTCTCACTAAAATATTAACATTATACCTGCCAGAATCCCCTCTAAAATTATTATAGTAGGTAGCTCAAATGTAGGTAAAACCTCCCTTATCTGGAAATTTGTGCATTAACTTGATTAAAATTTTTAGAATTAGTAATCACCTTAGTAAATTATTGATAAATGAGTTCACACTAGAAATGTTAGCCCTAATAAATAAATTTAAGAGTCAGATAAAGTTTTGGCATATTAAAAGAATGAACTATAGGATTTCACATGTTGCTACTAGGATAATTTGGATTAAAATGTGTTAAATTAAGAGTAACATAAGATCCTAAGTACGAATGATGAATCTAATCTATAAAATGACATTAATTTAGCATAGTAACAATAAAAAGTACCAAGTAATAACTAATTCCTGAAGTGACAACTCCCACAACCCACTGTTGGTTCATGTTAATATTCGAAGAAAGTTTTTGTTCCACTCACTGATTAATAATATATGTAGATTATTGCAACTGCTAGTACACCATAAATGCAGAAGAATTCTCTAAACTGTAATTAATAATCTGCTATTATAAAACCACATTTTACCCCAAAACCCCTTTTTCATGGATTTAAGATTCTTATATTTAAAATAACAGTTGAGTTAATCTCAGAGCATTGCAATAATCAAATCTTGAAATCTCTAGGTCCCCAGATTGCTCATCCAGACAGCTACAATCCCCTACAAATCACTTATCAAATAATTCTGATTTTAACTAGTAACTTAGTCTTCATAATTCCGTGTCAATAAAATCACAAACCAAAAGCTCTAAAAAGAAATAGGCGTGTAAAGAGAAGAGTTTGAAGAACACCAAAATAAGCAATTCTAAGTAAAAAAAGTAGAAAAAGTAGCAGGTTTAAAACTATTAGGAAGTGCAATTGTAAATTTGGGATACCACTGGCTAAGAGAAATTTAGATCACTCACTCCCATGTATTTTAAATAATTATATTGCTATTTGTCAAGTATTTAAAATTTATAGAAATATTTCCGAGATTCAGTAACCGCAATATTAATAATTGACTTATCTGAAGAAACTCTAGACTGCGAGAGTCTTCGAGATTGGGTAAATATGGTCCAAACTTATGGACCTAGCGACCTTCATTTGTGGGTAGTAGGAAATAAACTAGACTTAATATAAGACACTTAAACTAAAGATCAAAGTGCTAGGGTTTCTAAAATAAAATTAGTTAATAATATGCAAAGTAATTCTGATTATTGTACTATTTTATATTAATTTATTAAGAATAATAGAACAATTCAATTCTTATATAATTTCTACAAAATATCATAATATCTTAAGAATGAAAATTCGATCGTTAAAAAGTTTCAAATTGTAAATAATAAAGATGAAGACTTTAGTATGACTACGAGTTAAAAGTTTACTCTACATTAAATCCAAATTTATATTTAAGAAATATTTTAATCCATTTTTTAACATTTCTTAAAAAAGTTTGACGACCTAGTCTTCAAAGACCATGATATTTTAGCACAGCTTAGAAGAGAATAAATCTAAATAGAAATGCAAAAACTTAAATAAAAATTCAGATATATTGAAGTAAGTGCTCGAAACGGCACAAGCATTAATGAGCTGTTCAATTAAGTAAACTTCAAATTATAGTATTAATGATAAAATAACTTTATTTTAATGTAATTTAAGTATAAAAACACAAGAATTTAAAGAGTAAGATTAAGTTTGTATGAAGTATGTTTAATATTTTTTTTTAGTTTATCTCATCAAATTGTGGAAAATAATATGTACCCGAAGGACGAGAGAGTAAGTTTTAAATTATAAAATTCACTTAGCACAATAAACAACAGGAATACTGTAAGAACCACTAAGAAAGATAGTTGCTCTTGCTGAATGAAGGGATTTATATTATATAAATAAGTACTAATAATATGATAATCTAATGTAATAAGAGTATAAATAGTGTTTATTATAAATTGCAATAAAATAGACCAATTTAATTATACAAATAATTCTTACTCAATTCAAGATAAGGTAACTTTTTATTATTAGATGGATTAATATACAATTTAGCTAAATCTTTGAGATAAATAAAAAATACAATATTTATTGATTTTTTCTTAAAAAAGTATGCTAGAAATTATTAAAAAATACTTGAAAAGCTTTAGTATGTTTAATGAGCTATACAAAAAATATGCCTAAAACATTTAATTACAATAACCCTTAGTTAATTTATAGAATAAGTAAAAAAACAATATTTAATATAAATTTGATATTATCCACAATAAAGGATTTTATATATAGTTAGCTTATAGTTCATAGGTTTATGATAATTTATAAGGATTTAAATCTAAAAATACCTTGATTAATAAAATTAAAATTACAAAGATTAATTAGTTGATAATTAATAAGTTATAATTAATAGAAAAAGTATGAGAAAAATGAAACTAAAGCTTATAAATATTATTAATGATATTTTTCTATAAATTCCTATAAAATCATTTTTATGTTTTAATAATAACTAAAAATAGCTAATAGTTTAGTTTAGTTATAAAGCAATTTGTTTCTTATAATTGCCATTTTTTAAAAATTATAATTTTGCTTTTATTAAGCAATATATATATTTCTTTATCTAAATTTTGATCTATGACTTAGAATGATATTTGAATTGATTGCTTTTTATAATGAAATATTGAAATTCCGCAATTATTTATAAATTAATTTTACATTAAAATCTTACAAAAATGTAAAATAGATTGGTTGACTTAAATTCATTGACAATGAATGAGATCCAACAATTACTTAATAACTGGAGATCATAGCAAATCCCGGATGAAATTTATATTTTATTATAATAATAAGAATGCAAAATTAATCATTAAAGCTTATTTTTTTAATACAAAATATACAAAAATAATTAAAAATTGGAATTGTACTATATATTTAGGAAAATTTAAAGTATTTTTAATATAATTGCTTTTAATTTAATGACGATGTGGCAAGAAGGTCATTGCGTGATCAACAAATGGTAATGTTAAAACCAAATATTTTATATATTAATTACAAAAAAATTATCTTAATATTGTAATAATAGCTCTCTTTATTTGATGTTGGTGAATAAATGAATTGATTTAAAAATATATATATACTGGATCCTATTTCTATATAGAGTAAACTAATTATCACATTTATTTCTTACTCGAGTATTTAAGATATTTTAATGTTAAATCAAGCGGCTGAGCGTATTAGACAAACTTAAGTAAGAAATCAGAACTACTAAGGATGGTAAAATTAATAAATAAGAATAGTTTAAGAATTTATTTTTTAGTAGGAATGAATTAATTGTAAACTTAACTTATGATATCACTATTAAATACCAATTAAGCCAGCAATTTAATAGTGAATACACATAATTAAATGATGCTGGGCAACATAGGTTTATAAAAATAGAAATTCTTTTTTTTTCCTAAATACCGAAGTAATTCTACTTGTGCAATTTATAATAACGATATAATAAGTGATATTACCTAATGAATAAGATTCAAAATGAAGAATACTTATCCAATATAACTGTTTAGTCTTGATTGTATTCTTGTCCATAGCAGAGTAATAGAAACTCTTTTGAAAAGAGTGAAAATTGAGAAAGTGTGATCAATTAACTCAGGACTAAATTTACATTTTGAAATTTAATACCATTCTTAATATTACTACTTTACTTAGGTTCTAAAATTATAATATAAATTTCAATCTCAAAAATATCCCATGTTCAATCCTGAGATTATCCTATGGGAGTCCTGAGATCATCACAATTTGCTTGATTTATTATATCACTGTTTTGAATTTTAATGTATGTCCCTTAGCTGAAGATATTATAATTCCTTGCTTGTTCCCTTTTTGTTTTGAAGTAATATGAAGTTTAAATATAATTTAATAACTAAACTAGAAAAGATTATACTGTTTTAAGAACCCTTTTCATGAATTTTATATATTAGTAATTTTATCTATTGTATGATTCTACATATATTAAAATATAAAAAATGGGTTGATTTAAATGCCAAAGTTGAGTTACTTTTAGCAAAAGTCACTGCATCAAATGCTGAACTTTTTATGTGCAATATCTGCATGACTTTAGCATATAATCCAGTCTACCTCAAATGTTGTCAAAATTTCATTTGCAAATTTTGCTTGATTCGGATGACTTACCATGCCAAAAATTTATAAGAATTTAAATACAATATACTACAATTTTATATAATTTTTTTTATTTGCCCGAGCTTCATTGAAATGCCCTTATTGCAAAATGATCTATTACTAATTAAAGTTAAAAAAAAATTAGAACATGTAAAAGAATATTAAAACTAAAAAATTGAGAAAAATTAAAAATATTTATATAAAATAAATTAATTGAAAATCTACAAATCTGAGAATTTTCCAAAAGGATTGAAAGATATTTTTGAAAACATCATTGTAAAATGTAAAGAATGTCACATTGATATAGTCTACAGTTTAATTGTTAAGCATTTCCTAAGAACATATTAATTAAATATAATTCAATGATTTATTATAATTATAAGCATTTTGAGAAAGAATATACACCAAAAACTCTATTATTAGTATTTTATTAATACTATGATAAAAGATAAAATTTAACTTTATATTATTATGGTTTTATAAGAATCATAAAAATAATTAGGAAACAAATTTTCCTTTAAAAATGAATATGAGATACTATAATGAAGCTGGTAAGCAAAATATAGATTTTCTTGAAAATATATTAAATTCAGGTTTTAAAACATTAAAGCCATAATAAATTTAATTATTATATTGTCCGCGGACAATATTGTAAAGAATTGTTTATTGAGTTTATTTTTATTGTGATAAACCATTAGTAAAAAGGACATTTTTTCAAGTATTACTAATAAATATAAAGGGTCCATCAATATCATTCTATAAGCATTATCTGGTACACTACATATTTAAATCAAATATCATAAAATACTTTTTTATTAAAAGACTTTAGAAGAGAACAGGCAAAATAGTTAAAAGACATAATGAAATTAAAATAATTAAAAAGAATAAATTTTAAAGATGGTTGAAATCTTATACACTATACATTTGATAGTGCTGACTCTGATGCTAAAGATAAGATATTTTATTAATAGTTAGTCAAAGATTTGCTTATTTTAGAATGATATTTAAAGATATAAAAGTCAATAATATTATATTAATAAAAATTATTAAAATGATTCATTTTACTTTGTTAATATTCAATAAATGTAAGTGTTATCGTTGATAAATTTGTTATTTGAGCGAGTATCGTTCGTAATTATATAGGTTTAATATATAATCTATTAAATGGATGCAAAAAATCTTTTTGTCGAAATCAATTCTATTTTTATTAAACTCCTGTAAATAATACTTTTTTAATATCTCCTTCAACTATAGGTAATGCTGCTATATGTTTTATATTTTAGATAATAATATTTTTTCTAAGCCAAAAGTTATCTTTACATTTAATCAGCATTATATTTAGTATCTAAAGAATGACAAAACTCTAAAATACAGACCTCATTTCTCTTCGTATAAGAGCTGTGATGTTTCAAAGACATCAAACAAATGCCAATAAATCTACATAAAGGGATTTTGGGGTTTTGAATGTGTTCCAAAAAATGATGAGAAAAAGCAAGGTATCTTTATATAAAATAATGGATTATATTTATTTAAACATGTAAATTGATTAAAATTGCATGAAATAATTTAAAAAGCAAATTGTAAACGATTTAAGTGGCATCAGAAAGTCATAATTGATTGATTAATAGAAGATTGAGACTAGACTTATTGATAAATCTCATATTCCAAAAATATTATTCATAAATTTGATTTAAATTATGTAGTTAAAAACAGATTGATTAATATCATTTTGAAATGTGTATTGTTTGTACAGAAATAGGAAAATATTACTTTGGAGGGTAAACTAAATAGCTTGAAATTTTGTGAACATGATTGCTTCGGATAAGTTATATTTTATAATTTTTTTTTCAATTTTACTATTGCTTTAGTAAAATTAACTTTGAATAAAAAGATATTAGATTAATTTAATGCATTAATTTATTTTTTAAAATTGAATTGATAGGAAAATCTTGAGTTCATTTATAGTAATCAGAAAAAAAATTATTTAAAATGATAATTTTTTTCACAAGCATCTCTAGTGATTTTTTTCATTTATCTACTTACTCAATATTTTATTGTTGAGTACTTATGCTTAACTTGAAATAAAATATCAAGTTAATGAACTTATAATAATATGGCTTAATACATTTCATTTTATTTTCATTTTATTAATTACGCTTTTACAAATGCATAATTGATCATAAGTATAATTTATTTAAAATTATATAAAATATTTTTTTGAATTTAAGTTTAATATATATTAAATTCATAAGTTCATGAGTATAAATCAAAAGTAAAAGTTTTAAGAGAGTTTTGGATTAATAATTAGAGAATAAGGTTACTCTTAAGATTTATTTATAATGCAAACCAATTAATTAATTTTATAGGAAGAGTTATAATTATTCTTTTTAAGATATCAAGAATGCTTAAATTGCAAGGATGATAAGGAAATAAAATCAAAGTTTTAAGATTTAGAAAACTTGCTAATCTAACCTTGATTTTAAATTATAATTTAAAATTTTTATATTTCTTAAAATATGCCTAATTATTTTATGTTTACTTTACAAAAATGCAAATTTTAATAACTTTATTTTATTTTATTAATAAGATATATTGGCTTAAACAGTTCAAGAAAAAGTAGATTCACATATTTCAATCCTATTACTGAATTTAAAAATAAGTTGTATTTATATAGTTAGAAGTTTTTTAATTTTTCTTGTATTTTTTATCAATACTAAAGAACATAGACATTGAATTTAATCAAGGGAGCTTAAACACTAAAGATAACTTATTCTTGAGTGGAATTTCCAATTATGATGATCAAGTTTCATTTAGAAAAAGATATGATGAGCAAATATCTATTTCAAATTCATTTGGCATGAAAGATTCTCAATGCATATTTTGCAATAAAAGCTTTGACAGCATTTAAATATCAAATTTGTAAATATCTTTTGTTATCTTAATAATTGTAATATTATGATTAATCCTTTCTTTAGCTTCATATGTGAGTTTTGCTAACTTATATATGGCTTTGAGTGTTTTGAGAAAGATTAATATAGATTAAAAACAAAAAATTAAGAATTGCACCATAAAAAGAATTATAAAGTTGTAAATGTTATTTACATGATCAAGGAAAACATTTGTTAATCTAATAAATAAGAATTTAATTCAATGTTTAGTAATTTAGCTTCATAACAATACAAAATTAATGATGATATTTCAACGCTTATTTAAAACATAATGTGACAAAAGCAGCCAAATATATTTGTTTTATTTTATTTTTACTTTTATAACTAGACTTCCCAAAATCTTATGTTCTAAACAATAGAATATCGTAGATGATAGTCTTCCTTCAGTTCTTAACATCCCAATAATTTTTAGGAAAATTCAGATATTTTACTTTGAAAAGATTGCAAAATTTGTTCCCATTTAACTAGAAAAGATGAAATGGCCTCATGTTGAAGCATCTATTAAGAATAATGTATACTGCATGCTTTTTATTTTTATTAATATAGCTATGAGTGTAAGATAAAATACAATAAATTTCACTTAATATCAAAAATTTTTAATTTACTCATAAAAAATTTTAAATTAAAATAGTTAGAATTATTTTTATTTGCTATTTTTTACCTTAATAATAATTTATCTTTTATATTAATATTAAATTACTTGACTTTTCTTAATTTCAAACCTTTTTTAGTGATGTTTTTTTTTAATATTATTACAATTATTAATTGACAAAATTTCATCAATTCAAAAATAACAATTATAAATCCGAGCATTCTTTAAACTTGTTCCATCTAGGTTTTTAAGTCTTTAGAAATTTAAGTTTAGATTTTATAGAAGTATTTAGTAAAAAGATACGTAAATACTAATTGATAATTTAAGTACCATAACATTCTAAAATTTTTTGATTTTCCTTCAATTTTCCAAACAATTAAATCTCTAATTATTAATAGAAATCGATTTTGTAGATGGGATGGTATTAATCTTTATAATTATAATCAAATTTCATATTCAATTTTATTTTCGTTTTATTTACATTAATATAAAAGGGTATTCATATTTAAATGATTCATTGCTAATTTTATTTTTATTATGTTTTTATTTTTATTACAAAAATATTTTAAAAACTTAAACTTTAAAATTACTTATATTATAATTTTCATGCACAATTTCAAACATCATAATTCTAAATACTGCTTAAACCTAGAATATTTTGAAGATGATTATTTAGCAAATGATTTGAAAAACTATCAAAAACTCAAGTAAGTTAACCCTACATGCTATTTCAGTGTTTAAGAAAAAGAAAACTAATAGAATCTTTAGCAATCTTCATATCAGGTTTAGTGTTTACTTATTATCCAATTAAATTGATAATGAATAGTAATTTATATAACTCTATTTAGTTATTAGAATTATAAATTACTTATAATTAGTCATTATGAAGATAATAGAAATTGAACTATATTAATGATAAAATTCAAATTTTATATAGAAAAGTAAACAACGATTCGATTTAATAGAATTTATTTAAGTTAACTGAAAATTCCAAACTATATATAATTAAAAGTAGTTAAAATGCATTTTATATGCAAATTTTTATTTTAATAAAATTATTGTATTTTTCCATTTTTATTTCTATATTAAATAATTATAATTACATTAAATATATTTAAACTAGTTTATCAACTATCAAAATATTATATTAATAAGAAGGTTTCCCCTAATCAAGATGATAGATGGATATGTGAAACTTGCAATCTAGCTTTATGTTATTTCTGTGCGAAATAACTTTCAGTTGATTCTGAAAAGTATGAAATTTAAGCACAGAAAAAGATCTTGCCAAAAATATGATTAATTTCAAATTAATCTGTGTATTATTATTATATTCCTTAATTTAATTAAATGTTAAAGTCTGTGTTTTTTATCAAATTAGCTACAATTAAATATTAAAATTTATATAAATATTTAATATTAAATTTATTAAATTTATCAAATAAAAAGTTGATAATCAATTTATTTACAAGTAATTTAATCTTTAATTCATTTAAAATTATCTTAATGTGCAAAATGTATAATATTATTATAGCAACTTTATTAACGCATGAGTTAATCTTAAATTTATGTTTATTTTATTATAAATTATCATTAATATTATATGTTTTTTAAGCTATTTCCATTATAAATTTAAAAATATCAATAATCGATATTAATCTTTAAATTTGGCAAAATAATTGTTCTATTTCGAATGTATATTTTATAAAACAATTTTATATTAGATAGCTTTGTTTTCACTGATAAAGATAAAAATGCTTGACTAATAATTGGGAAATACCACACACAAGAAAAGTTAATAATATTTGATAAAGCATTTAAATATATTTTTTAATTGTATAATATTTTATTGTTTCTACATTAATCTCAATTGTATTGTATGATAAATTAGAACATTCAAATAAGCAATATCATTATAATAATTAATATATTTAAGCTTAGTATAAATATGATAAATAACGCGGATTCTTTCGCAGAATAGTAGAGACGCACTAATCAGCTTTTGTAGAGATTCTCCAGTTTGCAATCACAAGTTTAGGAATATTTAAATAATTTTGAATAACTTATAATTTAAAACTGTTTATAATATATACTAATTTTGATAGTTATAACTCAAATCAATGTGAAAATTTACTACCATCTATTAGTTTCATAAAAAAATACTTTAAATAAAGCAAATTATTTTAAATTTAGGGCATGGTAGGAAGTCTCTTACCAGATCGTTAAATGTCAATGTTAAAATTATAATCAAATATTTATTTCTAATTAAAATAATTAAAAAAATATTAGTAATTAAAAAAAAAACTTTTTTGTAGATTTTATATTTATTGTATGTTTGGAAGCATTATTCAGAGCTAAATTGTATAACCTACCAAAAAAGAATGGCCAATATATATTTATATATTTATAAAATTATATTGATTTTCTTTAACTTACTGAATTTATCAATGTAAATTATGAAACATAAAATTAAAAAATAAAATGGGAAGATTTGTAGTATAAAGTTGATTTACTTCGATCAAATACGACAGTAGCGAATGAAGATAAAGACATTTTCGAATGCTCAATTTGCACAAATTTAGCTTACAGACCTAAATATCTCAAGTGCTGCCAAAACTTTATATGTGAGATTTGTCATGGTAACATAGAAGTTCGTGCCAAATATTATTCTTTTTTATAAGAATAAATTACTGAAATTTATAACTTATTATCAATAATAATAATAATTTCTTTATTTATATCCCGATTAATTACCTCAATGCCCTTTTTGCAAGTAAATCTATTAATAAAAAAAATACTTTTAAATATAAATAAGATTAATATCAATAGCTTCAATTATTTTTTATATTAAATGAATTAAAATATTTAAAATCATAAGAAAAGAGAGTTTCCCAAAAGGGTTGTAAGAAATATTTGAAAATATATCAGTGACATGCAATCTATGTAGCACTAAAATAAGATATTCCACAATTATCAATCATTTTTTTAAAATATTAATAACATGATAAATTTCAAATATGATAATTATGAATATAATATCATTTTGAGAAGGAATGTCGTATGCAAATTAATTAAAAATTATATTCAATTTTTTAATATACTATTTTATTCAAGGCTATAATTGTTTATATATGATAATTTCATGTTATGCAAAATGTAGTAAAATCTAAAGTTATTAATCAAGCACAAACCATAAAGAAATTACCATTATAAGATATCGAAATTGGTTTGATTATTAATTCTATAAAATTAACAACAATTGAAAACAATTTAAATATAAGTTGAAATAAAGCAATACTCGCTTGAAAAACACCTTACAGCTTAAACAAAGGTACACTTAATCTTTATAGCACTAAATAAATACCATAAAATATTGTGAACATGACTGCATTGGCCAAGTTTTTAATAAAAATTATTGATCAAATCTTATTCGCTTATTTTCTCTAATTTAAGAATTAATAACTTCTATTATTTCCCGTTTATTTATTATAAATAAAATAGTTTAAAAGTTCATGAATATTCTTCTATGATTCTTATTTTGAGCGAGTATTTCATATAAAATTAGAGAGTTAGACTTATCTGTAGATTAATTATAATAATTTATAAATGTTGTTTTTTTTAATTTATATGATACATTAAAATTAAGATATCAATAATCAAAACCCCAAAACCCTTTCAGTAGTTTGATTGAGTTTTTGATTGATAAAAGTAGACTATTAGTGCATACTTTATTAGGGTTTTAATAGGGTTTATGTAGGGGTTTAATGTTTAAATATTAATAATTTAAGTGAGTATAACAAGCGAGTTATTAAGATATTTCACACAAACATAAGCTTAGAGTCATGTGGCAGTTCTCTGAATTTTATCTTTGTAAGTTGATGTTTGATTGTTTCTATTGTTTGTTAATTCTCTTAGCTTTGCTTGATGATAGTTGAGTATGCAAGTTCTCTGAGACTTCCATTTATTTTATTTTATCGAGATATTGTTTGATTTTTTGCTTAGAATCTCTCTTACCCTTGCAGGTAAAGTAATCTTTTCTTGGCATGTCGCTCTTTATTATTATTACTGCTAGAGCCCTGATATCCCATTAAGTGTCTCCATCTCTCCAATCCTCTCCTCTGGGAAATTTCCAGGAGTGCCGTATACATTTTCTTATGCAGAGGCTTGCACTCTTTGAGCTCTGTTGAAGTCTATTGTATATATTCTAAGAGGTTGAAAGTTCAATATGATGTTTTCTGGCTTTAAGTCTCTATGAATATAACCTAGCTTGTGAAGCTCTTCAATCCCGTCAACTATCTGCTATACTATCTAGCCAATTTATCTCTGACATCTATTGTCAGATAAGAATTCTCTGTAAGTCATTTCAAGTAATGGAAGCCTGAAGGTTACATATCTTTATCAAGTAAAATAGCATCAAGCTAGATGATATGTCTGCACTCATTTTACTTTGCCTTTTAAAGAGCATAATACTCATTTGCAAATTCCATTTGGGACTTGTCATCAGCAAGGAAGTAATTGAATGGATATATCTTGTAAGTATATTAGTCATCAGTAATGACTCTCTTCTCTATTTTATCTTCAAGAGTGAGATAGCTTTCTAGGCAAGAATCTAAGTCAATAAATTTTAATAAAGGAATCTTCATTGCCTCTATTTTAACCATGATTTTATTGATCTCAGAGACAGGAAAGTTCTTGACTGCTTTCTTCATTTTTGACTTACTTCTACAATTCAACTCTAAGAGACTCTACTAGATTTATTGATCTTCTCTTTTAGAAGAATCTATTCTCTGTAGGTTCATGAATAAAGACAAAACTTTAATTGTGCTTTTTCTTTAAGTGCACTTTGAGGTCTCTAGTAGGAGAATATGGCTTCTCACAGAACTCACAGACATACTTCCCATCTTTTTTTAATGCTTGAGATATAACCTTGGCATATCGTTGTGTATATCTCTCAAGTGTCTCTTATAAGTTGACTTGTAAGGGAAAACTTTATTGCATTCTTTGCATTAGTAGTCAACTTTGGTTGGTATTTATTAATGCTCTATGGCGGGTAATTTAACCTCCACCTCAATTTGCACAGCCTCTTTAATGACCTCCTACTTAACTTATATTTAAATCTCAAAGCTAGACTGTTCAAAGTTGTCATTAGCAGGCTCCCACTGAGTACAAGCGTCTCTTGTCTCTACTTTTCTTGGTTGCTGGAATGATAATTTTATTGATTTTACCTAAGTAATGCCGCTCTTCTCAAAAAGGTTAGCGCTCATTTTAGTTTGCTGATATATTTTATTATAATAATGATATAATATACTAGATAAACTTATATAGTCGAGTATAAGGCACTCTGGTAGATTCTTTGCTGAGAGGTAAGAAAATTAACTAACCATAAAAGACTCTAAGTTGACATATTTTATGAGAATTGTAAACATTTTAGTCAATAAAAATACTCCTAATGAAGTTTTGTTTCTCTAGGAGGTCCTCCAAATCAAGTTTAAACTTAATTCGGAGGTAAAGGTATTAAACATTTTTTAATTTAATATGCTCCTAATTAAGTTTTAACCTTAAAATTTAACTCCTAATAAAGTTTGAACTTAATTTGGAGGACATCCTAAAATATTAAACATTATTAGGAGCGATTTAATGGAGATAGTTTGATAAAAATGGAAATCAATCTGTGAAACTTGGAGCAAGTTTTCAAATGCTTCTCCGTATATCTTTTTAAGGTTGACCTCCAGTAGGTCCTACCTATTTAGTAGTAAGATTTTAATAAACTTAGAATGGATATCCATAATTTTAAATTTCATTAACATTTCTAGAAAGAGGAAGCAAGATGGATTCTATGAATGATGCGATGAAGAGAATTTAATCTCAAGATTTGATAGGAAAATTTCAAAGTAAAGAGGGGCTTTATAGATATTTGGTATAGCAAGGTAAGTTCTTAAGTAAGATTAATAAATCCATTATAGTTGGATTGTTCTTCCAACTTAGGAGGGAACTAAAATCTCATTCTTAAAAGCCTTACTTAGTGAAAAGAAAAAAGCTTATAAGTCTAATGAAATTAGGATGATAGAGATACCTAACTACCCTGAAATATCAGTCACAAATCTATATGACGATGCTATGAGTGATCCAGACGTAGCTATCTACCTTCCATCAAAGCTACAACTCTCAAATATGTTGCCAGAGAGAAACTTCTTCTTTGGTGTTCTTGCAACTCTGAAACCTGAGCACTTAAATTAAGTTATTGAAGAAGCTCATAAGAAACGCTAAAGCATCTCTCCTGAAGAAAAAGAGAAGCAAGGTATTAAAATAAGTGATACTGGCTGTAGGAACTTTAAAAGCATCCTTTCATCACAAGTAAGCTTAGTCTTCTAACTTTAAAGAAAAACCTGGTACTGCTATATACTTGATGAAAGAGCGCAGCAAATTAAACAGAGAGAGAGAGAAATCTCAAGTAAAGCATGAATTGAGTAAAAGACTCTTCAAGAATTTCTGAAAGCCAGACGAGATGAACATAGATTCAGGAGCTGGCACTAAGAGAAGAAACATAGGCCCAAGCAAGCCTTAAGAGGAAGAAAAGAAAGAGAAGCAATCCCTTTACGGGCAAATTTAATATGTGAACTTATTCATTCGCTTAAATCTAAAACTTATTTACATACACAAAATCTCCCTTTTCTTGCGCATACTTTAGCTTTATCATCGCTGACTCTCTTATTAGCACTCTTAATAAAATCGACTGTATCTATCTTTAAATCATGCATCAGATGGTAGAGCAGCAATTTCTTATAATGGCCTTTCAATAACCCCAATATAATTCAATTCCATTGAACTAAGGGCTGTAAGGAACATTAAATACAGGTGTTATATTTAGCCTTTCATATTCCTCCCTTAAATCTTTAGTTTTATGGACTGATAAGTTATCTACAAACAGAATAATTTCTTAGTCAGCGTACTAATCTCTGAGTTTTTG